>RJWJ010015243.1:0-36530 GCA_004363605.1 Indri indri | reverse complement strand
CAAAGGAGAAAAAAGTAACTACCCATGTGCATACCATGCCCAGTCCTTTTTCCTTCAAGGATTTATCTAGTATAAGTAATTGTGGTCAGCAAGAACTGAGGGAAAGAAAATAAAAGGTAGAACTGGGAGGGAAAAAAAGGGAGAAAGAAGTAGGCCAGGCACAGTGGCCATACCTGTAATCCCAGCACTTCAGGACGATTGTTTGAGGCCAGGAGTTTGAGACTAGCTTGGGCAACATAGGGAGACCCCATCTCTACAAAAAAATTGAAAATTAGCCAGTCATAGTGGCGCACACCTGTAGCCCCAGCTGTTCGGGAGGCTGAGGTGGAAGTATCACTTGAGCCCAGGAATTTGAGGTTACAATGAGCTGTGATCAGACCACTGCACTCCAGCCAGGGCAACAGAGTGGACCCTATCTCAAAAAAAAAAAAAAGAAGAAGAAAAGGGAGAAGTAGCAAAAAACATCACAGGCTTCCATTATACTCAATGCTACATGGACTCAGAAAATGCTTTGGTTGTGTGAGGTTATACATTTTTGAGTATCTTTTTCTGGTTTAGCCAGCTGGTACATGATCATAATTTACCACTTTTGAATTTTTTTGTTGTATCTAACCTAATAAAATTTACTTTTTATTTTGATAAACTTTTTATTTTGATAAATTTCAAAGGTAGAGTAAAGCCAAAGAATGGTAAGGTGATATCCTGCATATTCTTCACTTAAACTTATCAATTATTAACATTTTGCCATACTTGCTAGACTTTTTCTTTTATACTTACTAACTTTGCCTATGTCAAATAATTTGTGAAAGCAAATTGACATAGCTATCAAAACACTTCATCCCTAAATATTTCTACATTATCATTTACCTACCTAAGAAAGTGATCCATAATTCATCTAATATGCAATCTGTATTCAAATTTTCCCCAGAATATTTAGCCTTTTAGAAATTAATCCTAGATCCAATCAAGGTTCATGTATTGCATTTGTTATAGTGACCCTTAAATCTTATGTTTTGTCTTTCATAACTTTTTTCTCAAAGAAATGTTTGTCTACCCAACTGTATTTTATGTTATCTCTTTGAAGGGCCATATCTTATTTTTATTCTCTACTATCTAATATTGATAGCTAGGATATAATTCATTTAATCCAAATAATGTATTTAGCGGCATGTTCTAGGCATGTGATGACCAACTGGTCTTTTTGACATCTGGTCGTTGTATTCTTTTTACAAAGTAACTTTGAACTTGATTACATTAATGTTGGATTTTTTTTTTTTTAAATATTGAAAGTAAAAAATCTGTATTATTAAAAAAAATAGCTATTGCCTTGTTTTTCCCCAAGAAACCCAATATGACCAATATATACAATTAAACAGTTTACTGAAGGAGTATTTCTCCAAAGTGGTGATACGTCATGAGACAAGGGTCTTTTCTTTTTTCTTTTCTTTCCTCTCCTCTCCTCTCTTTCTCTTCCTTCCCTTCCCCTCCCCTCCCCTTCCTTCCTCCTTCCTTCCTTTTCCTTTTCCTTCCCTTCCCTTTCCCTTTCCCTTTCCCTTTCCCTTTCCCTTTCCCTTTCCCTTTTTACATGCCTTTATGAATGGAGATTAACAAAATGACTTTAACGGTTTCTGAAGTTGCAGACTATTTTCTTAATCTGAATAAAGCCAGAATTGTCTGTCAGTAACATGAGGGAAAATAGTGTCTTACACCTGTAATTGGATATTTATATCATGATATATTTTTCTTTTCCATGATTTCTGTATCTCACATTTTAATCACATATTTTTTGTGTATCATGAAATTGTGCCTAGGGAAGTACTAATGGGAATAAAACATTGAATTTTTTTTAAAAGCCAAAAACCTGTTTGTATATATTGGTTTAAAAGAGAAAAAATTTAAAACTTTAACTGGTGAATAAGCTTCAGCTATAGCCCATTTGTCAAATCACAAACAGCAGTGACCTGCTTTTGATGAGTGAGTGCTTTAGAATTTAGTGCCTGATTCTTTCTTTTAAGAGACTGAAAACGTTGCTTGACATTCTATGCTCAAAAAAAAAAAAAAAAGGAGACAGGGAAGAGTAATACCAAAATTCATATGATGGGCATCTTATCATTGACTATTGTATATACCTTTTAAAATTATGGTGAAATGTTCCATACACAGTTAAAGTTATGTTTTGTTCTAATTGCACTTAGTTATTTGCCAAATTTTTCTTCTGTTCTTAGGCCTGCAAAAATTCAATCTGTCTTGATTTATCTACCAATTGTTTGCGTGGAAGATTAACAGGAAACAAAGTAGTGAACTGGGACATTAAGGTAAATTAATAATAAATGTTGGACAACATATTATCTAAGTTTACTAATCCTTTTAAAGATTTTGTCTTTTAAGTACCACCAGATTGTTGTGAATAATAGATCTTAGTTAAAATGTTATGCAGACATATAATATGAAGGATAAACAACTGCAAAGTTAAATGAGCACACTAGTTGAATGACTGATTTGCTTGAATAAGCAATCAGACTACACTAGTTGAATAATTGCTTTCATCATGGGTATCTGTAACACTTTATTATTTCACTTATCATGGTGATAGTAACACTTGTTTGCTTGACTAGTCCTTAAGAACTTTGAAGGAAGGGCCTCTAGTTTTTTCACCAGTGCCTGGTACAGGGATATGCAATCAATAGTTGCTGACTGAGTGATTAAATTAGTAAAGGTTAGTTAGGCTGATGTGAAAGAGATTCTATTTCTTAAATATAGTATTTCCTTGAAAGATATCTTAAATAGAAGTTACAGCCTAAGTAAAAGCAAAAGAAATATAAAAGATAGTTATAAGGGGTCTTGCTGGTAAATCACCAAAAAACTTTTCTAGTCAGTTAACACCAATCAAGTATGTTTATTGTTTCAGTGGAACAGAAATCATTAGGATAATGTTGCCTGTGTAGAAATAAATCCATCAATTAATATTAGTCTCATGTTATTCATGTCATAGAAAGCATTTTTCTCTTTAATTTTGGGATAAGAACACTTACCTGTTAACAGTAAGACTTATGACATGATTGACAAATTCATAAGTTAACTTTTCCTTCACTTGTAAGACTGGTTTTTACAAAGCTAGTTCTATGTAATATTATATATAGAAACCTAATTATTTATGCCATATAGACCTGAAAATCTAACAATTAAAGCAGCTTTGGTGCCTTGAGTTGCAGTCATGTGGACTAACTAATCAGACTTTTGCCTGATGTGGAAATTAAAAAGGAACAGAATTATCAAGAGAAAGACAACTTTATTTTTTTTTTTGTACTGCAGCAAAATCAAAGACAAATGAAATGACTGTTGGCAAAAAATATTTGCCATGCAAAAGTTAATTTACTTACTCTACAAAGAGCTCTTAAAAATCAGTATGAAAAATAGGCAAAACAAAGTAGTAGATATGTAAGATGAAAAAATCTAGAGGTCTAGTGGAAAACATGAGGATTATATTAAATAAAATTATATTGCACTAGAGGGTTTTCTTAAATAAGTAGATTTCAGTTGTTACAAAAAAGTAACTATGTGAGATGATAGATATGTTAATCTGCTTCACTATAGTAACCATTTTACTATCTGTATGTATCCTATAACATCATTTCATAAGCCTCAAATATATATAAAATAAAATTTGTTTTTAAAAAAACAGGCAAAGAATATGAAGAGGTTGTTTACAGACTTAAGCTAGTCCACATGGCCATTCAAAACCTTATATGACACTCACTGTATATCACGCACAAGCACTTTTTATATATTAGCAACAACTTTATGAAGTAGGTATTATTATTATTATCCCCATTTACAGATGAAGAAAATGAGACCAGAGAGATATTAGTAACTTATCAAAGGATAGAGAATATATTTTATTAAGCTACCCAAAATATCCAAAGCTTTGAACTTTGGCTGAAACACCCATTCCACCTTTTTGTTAACTAAAAGTAGAAGAGTGGGTCATATTTCTACCACCAAGTGTATTTTTTTTATGATTTATTCTCCTGTTCATTATGCCTAATTGCCTAGTGACAATTGTTCTTCCACTGTTGGAATTACATTATAAGATCCACTTATGAGCTTATATTTGGATTTCCTGTGTTTGAAAATTCTTAAACTTTGGAAAACAAAGATAAAATAAAAATGGTCTGATATGATCTGTCTTGAGTATTGATTATGGTGACCCCTGAGGCTGTTCTTTAAACCATCTTCCCATGCGATGGTTCCTTTAGCTTAGGTTCCTTTAGCTATCCTATATATTGCTTAAAAGTTTATTTAGCAAATTATAATTTCATACATGTTGTATAGATATTAAATGGTAAAATTCCCCTTTTTTTATAAAATTAAAAAATTGTCATTTTCTTTTTAGGACATCATAAACTGCATAGGTGGATTTAATGTACTTTTTCCTTTATTGGAACAAATGAGCCACTTTAGTGAAGGACAGATTCCTGAAGAAATGAATGAAAGCACAGTTCCTGAATTGATAACACCTGTGGAAGGAGAATGTATGGTATTGACCTCCACAAAGGCATCAGGTATTAAGATGAAATTATTAATAATACAAAATTGTCATTGAGAAATTTGAGAATTAATTGAAAAATAGATTAAAATATCCTACCACCCATTCAGAAGAAACTTAACCCATTTGTAGCTGTAGCAGCTGTCCCTGGTTTTACTAATATAGTTCAGAAAGTTTATACTTTCATCAAACAAATAAAGATGTTGTTTTTACTCTCCACTATCCTTAGTTTATTCTCTTATTGGAAATATTACTACATTGTTAAATTTGTGGTGGAGAAAATATTTACATGCCTATGTAAGTATATATTACACAGTTGCTGCTTTTTCTGATTCCTTTGTACAAGTAAGCCTTGGAAACAAACTGCTGAACCAGATGCCTGCTTTGTTACAATATGCAATATGATATAGAAAATGTGATATAGAAGTGACTATAACAATTAGAATAATTAATGATATGTTCCTGATTCCACAGAGTCAAGACTAGAGAGAAACCTAGTTGCAACATTTATCTTGATTGTGAAACATTTTATTCAGAGACATCCTATCAACCAGGACAATCTTATTCACTCCCATGGAGTTGCGATTCTTGGTGCCTTACTTCAGAAGGTGAGCCAGTCTAAGATTGTGTTAATGTAGCTAATGATTATAATTAGCATTAAATCCTGCAGGACAATGGAGATCTTAAAAGAAAGTGGACCTGGACAGTGGAATGGCTTGGAGATGAACTGGAAAGAAGACCATATACTGGCAATCCTCAGTACACTTACAACAATTGGTCTACACCAGTGCAAAGCAACAAAACATCAAATGGTTGTTTCTTGGAGAGATCACATAGTGCTAGGATGACAATTGCAAAAGTTTATGAACTCTGTCCAGAGTTGGGTTCTTTCCTTCCTAATAAATAAATATAATTTTAAAGATAACAGTATTATAGCCTCGTTTATATTAATGGATATAATTTGTTTCACAGGCAGCTTTTTAAAAACTTTTATGGAATCATATAAAGATTACTTCTTTTCTTTTTTTTTTTTTTTTTTTTTTTTGAGACAGAGTCTTGCTTTGTTGCCCAGGCTAGAGTGAGTGCCGTGGCATCAGCCTAGCTCGCAGCAACCTCAAACTCCTGGGCTCAAGCAATTCTTCTGCCTCAGCCTCCTGAGTAGCTGGGACTACAGGCATGCGCCACCATGCCTGGCTGATTTTGTCTATATATTTTTAGTTGTCCAGCTAATTTCTTTCTATTTTTAGTAGAGACGGGGTCTCGCTCTTGCTCAGGCTGGTCTTGAAGTCCTGACCTTGAGCGATCCACCTGCCTCGGCCTCCCAGAATGCTAGGATTACAGGCGTGAGCCACCACGCCCAGCCTATTTTCTATAACAGTGTGTAATCTTTGATATATATGATCTTGTTTGTTAGCTATGATATTCGTGATATTTGAGAAATATAAGACTATTTCAGGAATATGACATTAGGAAGATATGTTCTAGTGTTGAATCAGAAAAGTTACTGTTTAAATTGTTTATATTTTTCTAACCTGGGTTTTTCTATTTTTATATTTAGTAGATGTTCTGAATTAATGATTGAAATTATAGCTTAATGACAGTTATTTAAAGTGAGCTTTACAGAGCCTTCTTCTGTTTGATTTCAGGTGCCAAGCACCTTGATGGATGTTAGTGTATTGATGGCAGTTCAATTACTAATTGAACAGGTATCATTAGAGAAAAATATGCAGCTCCTGCAACAAATGTATCAATATTTACTCTTTGATTTCCGCATTTGGAACCGTGGTGATTTTCCCTTTCGAATTGGTGAGAACAGGCTATTAGATAAAATTTTATAGGTATTTTGGAAATTTATAACTACCTATGTGACTTTATTTTAGACATATCATTTACCAGTGAACTTTCTATTTTAGGTCACATACAGTATCTTTCTACCATCATTAGAGACAGCAGGAGAGCTTTCCGAAAGAAGTATGGCGTGCAGTTTCTCCTAGATACACTTAGGATTTATTATGGGTATGATGCCCTTGCTCCTTCTCAGTTTGATATATTGTTTTCTGTCTGCTACAGATTGGATTGGTAGATTTTCTCTTTACCAGCAATTCTAATGTCTTTTAACTTCAGAGAGGCAGGATAGTGTAGAGGTTAAAATGAACAAGGGGTCACATACATTGGGTTTGAATCTTGCTTTCATTAATTTTGCAGCTATAGGCAAATTACTTAACTTCTCTGTGCTTGAGTTTCTGCATCTGTGAAGAGTAGATAATAAAACTATGACCTTCTGTGATTGTTTTAAGGATTAAATTAAATGAGCTAATATAAAGCCACTTATAACTGTGTCTGCTACATAATGAGTGTTGTATAAACATAAGCTGTTTTAATATCTTTAATTTTTGTCACTGAAACTCTTAACTTCAAAAGATTTTCTTTAAAAAGAAAAAGAAGCCAAAGGTTCTATGAATTTCAGTAATTACGTGGAAAGATCTTTTTTTAAGCTATGAATTCTTTTATATTAAGAAATACAAAAAATGTAAAAATTGAAGTTTTAGTTCATGCACTTTTGTTTTCTCTTTCAGAAGTGGTTGTAAATATAATGAGCTATCTCTAGATGATATTCGAACACTAAGGACTTCTTTGTATGGACTAATTAAATATTTTCTGTGCAAAGGTGGAACTCACGAAGAGATACAAAGTATTATGGGTTACATAGCTGCTACTAATGAAGAAGACCAGGTATAACGCCTGAGATAAATCTGTTTTTCCTTTTTAACATTGAAGTTGCTATGTCATCTTGTTATAAAGTTGCATTTTGTTTAATTAAATATTTTAAGAGGAAAATATGTATAGTCTCACGTACAATACCGTGCAGTTAAAGAATTAAATTTTGTCGACTAACTGAAAGTTTAATAAAATAGATGGCCATGTAATTTAATATTTCAGTTAGCTAGAAAATATAGTATGTGGAAATAGTTGCTTTGTCTGGCAGTTCTGAAGTCTGTTTTCATAGTCTACATGGTATGCGTTTACCTATCATCAAAGTTACTGGGTAGATTTCTAACATGAATTTTAATATAACATAGATTTATAAAAATGTTGCATAAAGAGTAAAATGTAAATGTGTATCTAATTTTAAAATACTTTCACATACATTATCTCATTTAATCCTTAGAAATACCCTTTAAGGCAGTGGTTCTCATCTAATGGTCCCTGACCAGCATTACCTGGGAACTTGTTAGAAATGAAAGTATACTACTGATTCAACTTCCAGGTTATTCTGTTATACATGGTAAAATTTGAGAACCACTCATGTAAAATATACAGATCAAGAATTACTCTTCTCATTTACACTTTCGGAAATTTATATCCAGGGAGACAATATGATTTAAAAAGTCACAGCTGATAAACCTGGAACTAGAACCCAAGTATATTTACTGCTATTTCAGCACTCTTTCTGTATAACCCTCTTAGCATCACAAATTTGAGCAGGTTTATGTCCACTAAAATATTTTGCCCTCATATGTAATATTCATTGCATACTCAGTGGTTACATGACTTCAGATTTGGTATTATGTAGTGAGTTGACTTAGGTGATTTTCCTGTAAGGTTGGACTGCCTCAAAAGTTTCTCATTATTTAGAATGATGAGTAGCCATCTTATTTCATGATAGCTGCATCTGTGATTCATTGCCAATGGTATTGTCTTGGTCAATTCAAAGCATTAGTTGTTGAGAACTTACCATATACAAAGAATAATATCAGATGTTGCAGCTAACGTAAGGATGAATGAATTATTATTCTTACTTTTAGCCTTATATGGGAAGGTGTCAGTAAGAGGCTTACAAGTAACTATGAAGCAAAGTGTAGTATGATAATATCTTTAAGAGAGATACAAAGTCCTACGAAGTTTTCATAGGAGGGTTTTACATGTTGAGGAGACCAGGAAAGGCTTTATGGACGAGATGCATTTTCATATGGACAAAGCAGAATAGGTAGGGTTTCAACAGGTGAATGTGGACAGTGAAGAGGAGGTATGCAAAAGGAAATGGAATAAGACAAAAAGCAGGGCTGGTTCAGAAAACATCAGATAGTACAGTTAAGCTAAAACATTAGGGTATGTAGGATTTAGTTAAATATTTTGTGATTTATGACTTTAGTTTTGCTCTTATATATGAGTATGGTGGTTTGTTTTGTGTTGTTTAATTTTAAAAGCTCTTTGGAATTTTGGATATACTCTTCAGTCTCCTACGTACCAGCCCAACTAGAGGTCAGCTTTTCTTACTGCTGTTTGAACCAGGAAATGCTGACATACTTTATGCCTTGCTTTTAAATCAGAAGTACTCCGACAGACTAAGAGAAATCATTTTTAAGGTACAAACATTTCTTAAACATCTTTTTATTCGGGGACATTTGCGAGTATATGAATTTTCTTGCAACATAACCATTCTGTGACTATACATTCTTTTTTCATATCTATTTCTGATTTTAAATTGTTCAACTTATTTTTATATACATTTTTCAAGTTTCAGTTGTTTACATATTAAAAAACTAATTATATTATAATCTGAAAAATCGTCTCAGTGGAATACTCACTTTGTCATACCATCCTTGTCTCCTCTTTACTTATGGTGGGGTCTATGTGGCAATTCACAACATTTTAATAGTTAATAATAATAGCTAACCTTATGTAGCACCTATTGTATGTCAGGCACTAAGTACTTTTCATATATGAGCTTACTTAATCCTTCCAACAACTTTATGAAGTAAGTATTGTTATTTGCATTTTACAGATGAAGAAACTGAGTCCAGAGAGATTAATAACTTGTTAAACATATGGATGAGTTGCTTCACAAATGTTTCCTTGTCCTTGAAAATTATTTTGATAACTGTTATATAAATGGATTACTAGATTGATCCAGAGCTGTCTTGACACACCTTTGTTCCTCTTGTAAGCTGTATGGTTTGTTTCTATTTAAGCCTTACCCATTAGGAAAGAAAATTGTAAATTATTTCTCTTTCATTTGCCATATTAAAATTAGAGTTTTAAATATATTAATTATCTAAATACTCTTTCATTTCAGCCCAATTTATTCTTAAATCCATTTTTTAAGGATAATACAATATGGAGTGTTCCTCCTATTAGTGCTGGGGTTTTTTTTTACACTTCAGGAATAAAATGATGCTCCAAAAACAACATATGGTTATATTTTATTCAGTGTTAACCTAAGCAACAAACTATTCTTAGTTCTTTATATTGAGAAGAATATATTACTTGTCGTGACCAGATTATGGAACAAATGTTGAAATGCACAAACGTTTATGAACGTAGTAAACAACGTATTCGACTCAGAGAAGTTGGCTACTCAGGATTGGGACTCCTTCTTAATGAAGCACTTGTTAATATTTCTCTCATTAAAAACCTCACCAACCAAATCATAAATACAGGTATGACTAAGGCTAATAATAACTAGTACATTTAAGAAATGTTTTTTCTAGAAGTTTTTTTACTCCTTTCTCAGATTGCTTTTAAAATTACTTGTTATTTGCTCAGCAGGGCCTTCCTTGGGTACTGTGTCTTACATACTTTTGTTGCTTTTGTCTCCTCAGAGCATAGCACAGTGCTACTCAGTATGTTTATTGACTAAGTGATTAAATTAATAACTGAGTCCACATAGCAAGAAAAGGGCAGTAGAGAAAATATGTACAAAAGATTTTTTCTTTAAGGGGCTTAAATTTTTAAAGGCAAAATGAAAAGTAATTTTAGATATTCATTTTTTTCTAATTTTTTAATACATTTTTAAAATGTATTAATTAATTAATACTTACTACAAATAGCAGAATTTATGCCCGATGCTGGGATTTTTAGGGTATAAAGTTTTTTGTCTTAATAAGACAAGACATGTACATGAAAAGATAAATAATAGTATAAGAGCCACATAGTATGGACCGTATGTTCAGGAAATCAAAAGAAAAGAACACTTATTTAGGGTTAACCCAGGAGGGTGTCAAACATTCAAAAACTATTTTTTCTGTAAAATTTGAACATATATATAATTCCTATTTTAAAATGAAACAATTATTTCAGCATTTATACAAATATTACCCATTGTTCTTTCTTTGGTCATCTCTGGAATTTATTTTAACTTTTTGTTTTTTTCCCACCGTAGATCCTGTTATTAATTTCAAAGATCTGTTATCCGTGGTATATATCTCTCATAGAGCGTATATAAATGTTAGAGTGGTCATCTGCAGAAAGGTTAGTAAACCTTTAAGATACATTTTTAACAATAGCATCATCATCATACTGTAAATTACTTTTGCATTGAGTGTTTTCCAGCAGATAGAAGTTTTCATTTCTCTTAGTTTATAAATGACATAATTTTATAAGTAAACAATTTCCTTTTTGAAGTGAATTAACTTCATGTAATCACCAGAAATCAGCATGCGAATTTGTTGTTCTTAGCTCTTCATGGTCTCCTGGAAATATTCCCTTTCCAGAGTCAAAAATTTATTGGCAGAGAATAGTTTCTTTATTAAGAATCTTCAATGATTGTCACCATTTCTGATTTATATACCATATTTTAGAGTTTCTGAATCTTTCAACTCTTTGGAAAGAATTTTCTATATTTATGAGTATTCCAACAATTATTTGTCTTCAGTACACATTTAACCTTTAAGGCAAGAGATAGTTATCCTGTCCGCCCCATTCAGATCATGACCACCTCTCTTCTCC
The DNA here is from genome assembly GCA_004363605.1 of Indri indri. NCBI lineage: Eukaryota > Metazoa > Chordata > Mammalia > Primates > Indriidae > Indri > Indri indri. The sequence goes on along the minus strand of RJWJ010015243.1, from coordinate 25,255 downwards.
ACTGGTAACCACTGAACTGTTTACTGTTTAATTTGCTTCTTTGCTTCTCTTTTTAATTCTACCTCCTAATTATGTCACAGTACTTTTCTGTCAGTTAAAAACAAAACAGACAACAACAACAACAAATATATATGTGTGTGTGTATATATATATCTTTTTAATGGCTGATAGTTTTTCATTCTATGGCTATTCTATAAAGTATTATCTTACCCCTTATTGATAGACATTTAGGTTATTTCCTGTTTTTTCATGTTATAAACTGCTGTTAAGAATATTGTTTTATGTGTATCTTTTCCTGTTTGTGGTAATACATATGTAGGACATACTCTATGAAATAGAATTGCTATGTCAAATGGAATTCAAGCACACATTGTCTTTCAAAATAACTATACCAGTTTACATTTACGCAGTGTGTGTGACAGTGACTATTTCCCCGCATGTCAACCCTGAGTATTTGAAGTAGGTCATGTAAATTGATCCTTTTATTTCAGTGTGCAATTAGAAAGAACTCTCAGTGCAGCTTGGTTTTTATCCATTGTATGTGTGTGAAATAGACATAAATCTTATTCTATGGAAACTTTAAAGTCATGAAATCATGAAAAGTTTCTTTGCCAAGCAAAGCTTAATCTGGAAGGAAAAAAATTCATATTCTGCACCAACAAAGTAATGGTAGTTCACTGATTGATATAACATTAGTGAAGTAAGAAATTTCACATGTCATTGTGACTCATTGCTTTCTATATCAGCATACATTAGTACTATTAATATTGAAGTCCCTGCCAACATTATTCATTTCCTGCTATGAACTTGTCAGAGTTAGAACTTCTGTTAAGAGAGATTTTCAAAACCTTGAGAGCCAAAGTTCTTTTCATCTACATAGAAGTTTATTGGCTTTGTGATAAAAATGTCTTAAAGATCTTCACTGAATTTCTGAAGATTTTTAAGAACTTGTTTTTATCCAAAAATTGAAATAATCTTGGTAGAGATCATACATATTCCCATGTCATCGTTACTCTTTAATTTCAAATTCTAATTCCAGCTAAGTAGCAGCATCTGTTTTCTTGGAATGAATTTTTTGGAATTAAATTTAGTTTTTGTTTTGTTTGTACAATATAGACTTCCTAGACAAGATACGCTTCAGTATAGATTTACTGAACAAAATATTTTTCAAAAGCAACCATTAACTTTGTTGGGAAAAAGATGAGACAGGAAAACATTATTCTTGGTATATCCCAGCTTCTATCAAAGTGTCTTATGTGTTCTATTCGATCGCCTAACCCTAGTGCCTAGAACTGTGCCTGGCACATAGGTACATATTCAGTAATATTTGATGAATGTAGTAGGCTTTTGGGAAGTATTTAGTTGAGAGGATATCAGCTTATTACATTTTATATATATCATCATTCTATTTATATTTTCTCTGTGACCAAATTAAATTAATAACATGTGTGTCTTGGCATGTGGAAGATCATTTTAGTTGTCCTTTAGGACAAACTAGAATGGACAGGAAAAAATAAAAGTTTTCCTTTTTTATCTTTCAGCAAATAATTTAGTACATCCCGCCTCTGTACAATGAGTAGTATGCATATTAGTTGGAAACACAGTGTCAGCCCTCCAGTTTATAATCTAATTAAGAACATAATCTTTTGAAAGTATATCCTTCTGTAGTTTATCATCCAATTGCTTTGTCATTAAAATAACTGAAAAGAGACTATTCTTGATATAAAGCACTGTGTACTTTTTGAAGAATTTTGTATTCTTAATTTCTTTGCAGATTTTACAGATTTTGCAGTCCCAGCCAGACGCCGCACATCAAATATCACAACAAGTGGGTTGGCAAGACACCTTAGTTAGACTTTTTTTAAAAGCAAATTTTGAAAATGGAAATACTCTTCATAAGCACAGTAGGGCTGTTTTAATGAAAGACCATGATAAAAATATATCAACTGAAGATTTTAAGAGGAACTTCGATGAAAAGACAGATGAGGAAAAAACCATCTCTTTTGCCTCAGCTAATATGTCTTCAGATCAGTGGAGTTTGGAAGACAAACACTCTTTAGACTCAAACACACTGTTATTTCAAGAAGATAGTTCTGTAGGAGAATTGTCTTTCAAATCAGAGAATCAAGAAGAATTCTGGCATAGTAACCCTTCACATTTGAGTTTAGATCTCAGTGGAATTGACTCATGTGAAATGAGTGATAGTGGAAGTCAAATGCCAGACAGCCTGCCTAGTACGCCATCCCCAATAGAGTCTAGTAAGTCATTTTCCGTGCAGTCTGACAAAGAAAGCAACATCACAAATGATATGGGCTGTAGTGATGACTTCTCTTTACTTGAAAGCCAAGAGGTAAAATTCCTTATTTTTATTTTCGTATGTATGTTATATACTTCTAATCCTTAGAATTGTGCAAGCAGTTGTTAAAATTTTCATATTCATGTTCTAAGTTTCATGATCTAAGGTTTAGAAGCCTAGAAGTCACTAGATTGTGAGTTTCTTGAGAGCAAAGCTAATGTCTTATTCATCTTGTATCTTTAGGGCCTAGTAAAAGTTCCAGGTTCATCAAGGCACTTTAAAAATATGTTAAACAATTGCAATCATTATGTGTTATAGTTCTTATTACGTACTTTTAATACCTCCTCACTCCGATTTCTTAAAATTCCTTTATCTTTTCTAGAGATGTGAAGAGGAGCTTCTTCAATTACTGACAAATATTTTGAATCATGTAATGTGTAAGGGACTGGAAAAGTCTGATGATGATACTTGGATTGAACGAGGACAAGTGTTTTCAGCACTAAGTAAGCCAGGAATATCCAGTGATCTACTTCGACCATCAGATGAAATAAAACTAACGTAAGCATTCAGTTAGTGATTTTCCACCCTCCTTTTGAAGTGGGTAGGAGTCTGAAATTATATTTGTTATTGAACTTTTATTCAGTATTCAGTGGATTTAAAGGGAGAACAGGAGACACTTTGTGTTCAGTTCCTTTTCCTATCTTTTGCCATTCTAGTAGGACCTAAAGAGAAATCCCAAACTAACTCAAATGTGAGGAGACTGAGATCTTAAATAAATTCAAATTTTAAAAGATTACAGATTCCTTGTTTAAATTGTTTTCTGCAGGATTTGAGGACTTGATACATGGTGTTTTATAGGCTTGTCAAAATTTTGAGTGTTTCCATGCTTATGGAAGGAAGTAGTGTTTTCATGAAAATTACTTATCTGAAGGATTTAGGGTTCCCTATAGATAATAGGACTCTGTAACAACAGCACACCAGGGTAGAATTACCTCTTTGTTTTTCTACAGGGCTAGACCCTCTGTAAGGCATAATGAGCCTTTCTTCCCTAAACTTCCCAATTTCTAGCTTTAGAGAAACTGTTTTAAGTATCTTATGGAGGATGGAATGTGAATTATTGTCATAGCTTTTTATAGTCAAGTAAAACACGTAATTTTTACTTTGACTTTTAGTATTAGATATATTAAAGATTGGTACTCCAAAAAATTAAAAAGTTACTCCATCATTATTAAATTCCATCCATAATGTCTTAGTGATATCTGCCAGTGATGGTGTATCTTTGGAGATAAAAAATTGTCTCTCAAGCTGTTTTTTCCTTTTGTTTGTGTCCTACTATCTTCCTAAGATCACAGTGGTTTTAAGAGGACTCTGTTTTACACTTAGTTTGCTACAGAAGATGTTAGAATGGGCAGTCACAGAAAACAGAGAAGCAAAAACTAACCCAGTAACTGCTGAAAACGGCTTCCGACTCATACTGATCATACAAGACTTTCTGCAATCCGAGGGACTAGTTAACTCAAATATGTGGACTGAGAAGGTGCAGTAATATCCCTTTGAAATTATATTTTGGGAAGTTAAGAACTTTATTCAGAGAATGAAATTTTGTACCCCCTCTTTTTAGAGCATTAATACATAATCAGATGCAGTCAAGGTGGGTAAGATGTGATGAATAGTCACAGATTTTGTTAGCCATTGCTAGTATGACTCTTTTGGTTTTTGCCAACTGAACATTGGACTAGTTTTGAAATATTTATGATTTGTATTAGTGTTGGGGAAAACTCATCAGTGGATAAAAAACTGAATGTTTTTACTTCGTAATGTTTTCCTTAGCTTTTAGAGGATATGATGCTGCTCTTTGACTGTCTGTCAGTCTGGTATTCTGAAAGTCCAGTGTGGGTAAAACTCTCTCAAATTCAGATCCAGTTGCTTCTTGGATTCATTGGAAGGGGTAACTTGCAGGTTTGTCAATTCTTTTACTTTATTTTCTATACTTGCATGCAGCATAAGTATTATTTTTGTGACAACTAAACGATAACGTCTTTTAAGTATTTTAATTATTTTATTATTTCCAAAAATATCCATGATTTCACTTGGAGTTTGAGTTTTGTGAGATCAGAAAAGAACTTGAGAGGCAGCTAATTGATTGTTTCTTCCTGATATTTATGAGTTGGTGTAATTTTAAGGCTTCCTTTTATAGGATTTATACATAGCTTATATTAAAAACATTGCTCATATCATCTATATTCAGTGTAGCCAGCTAGGTGCTAGACAGCCTGCATAGACTATTTATATATGTACATTTTAGAGCTTGTATTTTTAGGAAAATTATTTTTTAAATTGTTCTTTCAAAGTTTTTTGTAATATTTTACTAATCCCCAATTTTACATCCTATCCCTTGTTTTTTTTTTGTTCATCAAACACCAAGTATCTTTCAAGTACTAAGCATTGTGCCAGGTTTTGAAATAAAGGTAAATAAAATATTGGTTGCAAGGAATATTTATCTCTATTTTAAATTAAAATTTTAAAAGGTTGGAAAAGTTTCAAGTGAATTTTAGTCTGTCATTTTTCTATTTACATGGGTACTTGTGAGAATCTGGGTTGCGTTAGTCATGACAGGTATCCCACAACTATTTATCTGACGCTATTTATTTTCTTTTGATGTTTTAATTTTTGTATTTGGTTCAGAAGCTTTGGGGTTGGACTGGTTTCTAATGTACATGAACTGGATAGAGTGTTGACAAGAACATGGAGAGGTTAAAGGCCAGGCATGGTGGCTCACACCTGTAATCCTAGCCCTCTTGAGAGGCAGGAGGATAGCTTGAGCTTAGGAGTTTGAGACCAGCCTGAGCAAGAGTGAGACTCCGTCTCTACTAAAAATAGAAAAAATTAACTGGGCACGGTGGCATGTGCTTGTAGTCCCAGCTACTTGGGAGGCTGAGGCAGGAGGATTGCCTGATACCAGGAGTTTAGGTTGCTTTGAGATAGGCTGACACCATGGCACTCTAGCCCAGGTGATAGAGCAAGACTCTGTGTGAAAACAAACAAACAAACAAAAAAAGAACATGGAAAGGTTAAATTTCTGACATAAAGTTGCCCTGTTTTAAAAAGACCATAATCTGATGATTCTGTTTTCAATAATTATTTATTTCCGATTATAAAAGTAACACCTGCTCACTGTGGAAAATACACAAAAGCAGAAAGAAACAAATAAATTATTCAACATCTCATAACCTAAGAGAAAACAATTGTTAGTATTTTCATATTTTTTTCCTGTCATTTTTTTAGGAATATGTCTTTTTCATATGATTGAAATGATCATGTATTTGGGTGATTTTTGTATTCTTTTTCCTTTTCTTCCTATTAACATAAAACTCATTTCCCCGTGTTACTAACTTTTTTATATAGGAGTTGTTTTCCTTTCATCCTTAAAGTAACATATATTCATTGCAGAAAACTTGAAAAATGCCAGAAAACTAAACAAGAGTATTTTTAGGGTATTAAGGTATTTAGGGTATTAAGACACACAGATGGTAGTTTAAATTTTACAGCCTTTTAAATGTAATTCTAAAATATGTGAACTAAGAACTTTTAAAAATGATTATACTCATCTAGTAATTGTACTCTAAAACTAATCCTGAAATAATATTACTGAACAATCTTTATACACATAGATGTGCATCATAATATTCTTGTTTTCCTCTACCTAGAAATAGAATGAGGATAGCTTTTTTGGCTCTTTCATTAATATTAGCCAAATGAATATTAAAGTAGTTGCAACTAGCATGCCAGGTAGTTATTCACTTTAGATGTTGAGACTCTTTGTGTTCCACTCATAGTTTACCCTGTTTTTTTATTTGATGAAATTTCCTGAAACAAAATGCCTTTGTTTAGTTCACCGTTAAATATCCAATGCCTATTTCATGGTAGGGACTCTATAAATACTTGTTAAATAAATCAGTGAATGAGTACAGCACCTACAGATAAGACTCATCCTATCTTTAATAGTTAGTGACCTAAAACATTTCTCACTAGCCTGTTGTTTAATTTCATTCTCTCAGAAATAAAAGCATATTTCCTGGAGGTACATGTTAAAGGTTAGGACAGGAATCTCTTTCCTTATTAGGGTTATAATACAGCTGCCTGGAAAAATGAATCTGGCTAAGAAAGTTGTTTTGTTTGGCCCATATGTATTAATTGCAAGTATTTACGTGTTAGGAGATTTCATCCAAAAACCAAAATTTCCCAGCTTTTCTCAAAAATAGGACTACGTGGTTGTTGCTTCCTTTAGTTGCAGCATATGGTCCCCAGTTGGTCTGGTTCCGTACTCCCCCAGTTATCTTAGCTCTGCCAGGGATTTTCATCCCTGATTGCACATGAAATCACCTAGAGGAGCTTTTAAAAAATACCTTCATAGAGCATCACCCATAGTAATTAATTCAGAATCAGAGGGACTAGGGCATCCATATTTTTTAGTAATTCCTCAGGTGACCCTAATGCAGTACTGTTTATAATAGGAGGTAGGAGGGAGAATATATGTGGTATGTGTGTATCCAAAATTAAAGCAATGGTCAAGTAAATCATCTCATATTCGTTGTAGAGTTTATTTATTAAAAGCAAAGCACTGGGTATTCAACTTTTTGAGTAAACAGTATTTCTAAAGAAACATAGCAAAAAAGGCCCAGAATATTAGCGTTGGTGTTTCCTGGATGTAGAGATTTTATGACTTTTTTTCTTTCCTTTATTGGACTTTTTTGGAATTAAGTTCCTTTAGTCAGATTCAAAGACTAAAGTAGGGTGAAGGGTTAGGGGAGAATATGAGGAGGGTAGAGAAGCTTCACTTTCTAGTAGAGAAGTGAAAGCTTTGAGCCATCTTAGAAATTGTTTTTCCAATGCTGTTTGCTTTGTTAAGATTTGCATAGAATGACTGCCTGAGGTCTCTTCTTATTGCCTTATCCTGCAAAGACCTGTGTGTACATTCCAGACTAGCTTTTGGCACAAATAAATTCTTGAAGAGGTATCAGGTTCTAATACTTTTTAATTTTCTCTTGCTTTTCTTTATTTGGGAAGATCCAAAATAAGAAAATACGGTTAAGGGAGAAGGTGAAAGAAGCGCAATGTATCATTTTTACTGGTTTGTTTTTAAGGCTTAGATCTTTCTCTGGCCCCTTTAAGGGCCTAATTTACCTTTCCACCCTGGGGTTTAAGGTCAAAGCTTAATAGTAATATAGAGTATTTCTTTGCTGGGGCTTGTGCTCTGAATATGGGAATTTTAAGGGTAGTTAGGCTTCTGATCAAGAACTTAGACTCCTGTATGCCTCTTCTTTATGTACCGGAATACCTTTGATCTCAAATAACAGAAATACCAATTCAAACTGACTTAGTTAAGATTTATTGACTCATAGTTAAGATGAGTTTAAGGCAGGGTTCAGTCAGGACTCTGGTCCCATTTATTTGCTGTTCTCATACCGCTACTCTCGATCATCTGTCATCTTAAGTGTCTTCCCTTATGAACACAAAATGGCTGCCCAACAGCAATTGGGACTGTATGCTATCTATTTTTTTTTTTTTTTTAAGAGATAGGGTCTCACGGTCGGGTGCGGTGGCTCACGCCTGTAATCCTAGCACTCTGGGAGGCCGAGGCGGGTGGATCACTCAAGGTCAGGAGTTTGAGACCGTCCTGAGCAAGAGCGAGACCCCGTCTCTACTAAAAACAGAAAAAAACTATCTGGACAACTAAAAAAATATATATAGGAAAAAAAAATTAGCCGGGCATGGTGGCGCATGCCTGTAGTCCCAGCTACTCAGGAGGCTGAGGCAGGAGGATCGCTTGAGCCCAGGAGTTTGAGGTTGCTGTGAGCTACGCTGACGCCATGGCACTCTAGCCCGGGCAACAGAGCCAGACTCTGTCTCAAAGAAAAAAAAAAAAAAGAGATAGGGTCTCACGCTGTCACCCAGGCTAAAGTACAATGATCGTAGCTCACTATAGCCTCAAACTCCTGGGCTCAAGCTACCCTGCCACGTCAGCCTCCCGAATAGCTAGAACTACACGTGTGTATCACCATGCCTGGCTAATTTTTTTATTTTTCGTGCAGACAGAGTCTCACTATGTTGTCCAGGCTGGTCTTGAACTCATGGCCTCAAGCAATCCTCCCGCCTCTGCCTCCTAACATACTGGGGTTACAGGCATGAACCAGTGCACCTGGCCCTATGCTACCTCTTTCATATCCAGAGAAAGAGTGCTTTTTCCTACAGTCATTTTTGGTAGACAATTAGCCATGAGGCTGTTATTGTATTTCTGCATATCTTATGAATAGAGACTCTGGCTGCCTTTGTTATGAACTGCCTTTTTGATGTTGTTCGTATGAGCAACTTTGGAAGATAGAGGTCATGTCTTCCTCCAGAGCAAAAGGCAGAGTAGTTTACTGTCCAATATAATAATGATAATGTCTCCTTCTGTGACAAAGATCAGACAAGTTTACTGCCTAATATAAAAGATTTAGGTTCCCTATGCTTAGGATTCCTCTCCTAAAATGTACTTACATGTGCAGGTATCATCTAGTCATCTTCATTTCTCACTGTGGAAATTGTAGTATAGGGAAGCCATGCAAAAACCGATACTCTGGCTATTGCTATTGTTGTAGATTTTTGTCTTTGACCCAGGAGTTTTGTGTCTTCTGCCAACATCTATGAAACTGTGGCAGGCTAACTTGTTAGCTTGGATGTAAGGTAAGATCTAAGACCCTTTACAGTGCTTGACAGTTATCATATATAAACGTTCTGAGCCTGCAGAGTCAGGCAGAACTTGTGGTGTCACTAAACGTTTGCTTTAGTCTGCTCTTTCTCACCTAAACTGTTTTCTTCCAGGTCTGTGCAATGGCATCAGCTAAGCTAAACACCCTTCTTCAGACAAAAGTGATTGAAAATCAGGATGAAGCATGTTATATTTTAGGAAAGCTGGAACATGTTCTAAGTCAATCAATCAAGCAACAGACTGAAATCTACTCATTTCTGATTCCCCTTGTTCGTACCCTGGTTTCCAAAATTTATGAGCTTCTCTTCATGAATTTGCACCTGCCTTCGTTACCTTTTACCAATGGTAGCTCTTCATTTTTTGAAGATTTTCAAGAATATTGTAGTTCAAATGAATGGCAAGTTTACATTGAAAAATATGTAAGTTTTATCTTTTTTGAGAAAAATTTTTCTATTCTATCATTTTTATAGAAGTATATATTAAATCTTGTATATTCTCTTTTATATAAGATTGTGCCTTATATGAAGCAGTATGAAACTCATACATTTTATGAAGGTCATGAGAACATGGCACTTTATTGGAAGGATTGTTATGAAGCCTTAATGGTGAATATGCATAAACGAGACCGGGAAGGAGGGGAAAGCAAGCTCAAATTTCAGGTAAAAAGTATTGAATGTTTCAATATCTAGTTTTTCATGTTGATTTTAAGCATTTAATATTAAATAAGAGTAATACCATGCCCAAAATTTGGAAAACAAATAATATTTCCATTGCCTGACAATTATTTTAGAATTGGAATAAAAATAACTGATCAGTAACAATTAATATAAATTAATAGTAAAATGTTCTATACACGGTGATAATGTAAAAAGTCTATTAAGCTGCCGGGCGCGGTGGCTCACGCCTGTAATCCTAGCATTCTGGGAGGCCAAGGCGGGCGGATCGTTCTGAGCTCAGGAGTTCGAGACCAGCCTGAGCAAGAGCGAGACCCCGTCTCTACCAAAAATAGAAAGAAATTAATTGGACAGCTAAAAATATATATAGAAAAAGTTAGCCGGGCATGGTGGCACATGCCTGTAGTCCCAGCTACTCGGGAGGCTGAGACAGTAGGATTACTTGAGCCCAGGAGTTTGAGGTTGCTGTGAGCTAGGCTGACGCCACGGCACTCGCCCCAGGCAAGAGAGTGAGACTCTGTCTCAAAAAAAAAAAAAAAAGTCTATTAAGCTGATAGTTTATTAGTAGATACCTTTATACATTGATATGTATCCTGATATCTAAGCTGGATACATGTCAATGCTTAGAGGGACATTTATAGCACTTAATGATTATATTAGAAAAGAAGAAAGCCCTCAAATTAAAAATTTTAAGTTTCTACATTAAGAAACTAGGAAAAAAAAGTAATCTACACCCATAATAAGCAGAAGTAAAAAATGAATAAAGACCAAAAATCAATCAAATTAAAAGCAGAAAAACAATGGAGAAAAATCAATGAAACCAAAATCTAGTTCTTCAAAATACCAGTAAAATTGATAAACTACCCAGATCAACAAAGCGAAAAAAGAGACATGGGAAGTTACTTATACCAGTAATGAAAGAGGCATTATCACCACTGACTCCACAGACATCAACGTGGTAATAAGGAACAGGCCACTCTACGCACATAAATTTAACAACTTAAGTGGATCAATTTATTTTTCTTTTCTATTTTTTTTTTGAGACAGAGTCTCACTCTCTTGCCTGGGCTAGAGTGCTGTGGCATCATCCTAACTCACAGCAACCTCAAACTCCTGGGTTCAAGCGATCCTCCTGCCTCAGCCTCCCAGGTAGCTGGGACTACAGGCACGCGCCACCATGCCTGTCTAATTTTTTCTGTTTTTAGTTTTTTGGCCAATTTCTTTCTATTTTTAGTAGAGACGGGATCTCACTCTTACTCAGGCTGGTCTCAAACTCCTGAGCTCAAACGATCTGCCCACCTTGGCCTCTCAGAGTGCTAGGATTACAGGCGTAAGCCACCACGCCCAGCCCTGGATCAATTTCTTGACAGACATAAATTTCCAAAACCAATTCAAAAAGTTAGATAATCTGGATAATCTTATATCTATTAAAGAAATTGAATTTAGGCCTGGTACGGTGGCTCATGCTGGTAATCCTAGCACTCTGGGAGGCTGAGATGGAAGGATCACTTGAGGTCAGTAGTTCAAGACCAGCCTGAGCAAAAGTGAGACACTGTCTCTACCAAAAATAGAAAAATTAGCCGGGTGTGCTGGTGTGCACCTGTAGTCCCACCTACTCGGGAGGCTGAGGCAGGAGGCTCACTTGAGGCCAGGAGTTTGAGGTTGTGCTAAGCTATGATGATGCCACTGCATGCTAGCCAGGGCAACAGAGTGAGACTGTGTCTCAAAAAATAAAAGTAAAATTAAATTTATAGTTAAAAACCTTCTAAAAGGGAAAGCTCCAGGCTCATGTGGTTTCACTGGCAAATTCTACCAAACATTTGCTGGTAGAATGTATGCCAGTTCCTTACAGTCTCTTCAGAAAATAGAAGAGCAGGAATACTTCCAACTCATTTTATCAGGGCAGTATTATCAATACAAAAATACTACAAGAAAACTACAGACCAGTATCCCACAGGAACATAAGTGCAAACCAAATCCAGTAATATATATTTAAAAATACATGACAACAAAGTAGAGTTTATCTTTAGAATGCAAGGCTGGTTCAACATTTAAAAATCAAACAATGTAGGGGACCACATTAATAAATTTATCAACAAAAACTATCCTATCAGTGATGTGGAAAAGGCACTTGACAAAATTCAACATCCATTTATCATCAAAGCTCTCCACAAACTAGGAGTAGAAGGGACCTCAACATTTACAGTAATGCTACAGCTAGCTTCATATTTAGAGGTGAAAAACTGAGTACTTTCCTCCTAAGATAGGGAACTAGGCAGGAATGTCTACTCTTAGTTACTATTCTACTGTAAATCCTAGCAAATAAAGTAAGAATAGAAATAGATATAAAAAGGCATTCATACTGGGAAAGAAGAAGTAAAATTTGTTGCAGATAACATGATTCTCCACGTAGTATAGAAAATCCCAAGGAATCTACCAAAAAATTCCTATAATTAGTGAGTTTAGCCTACTTGCAGGACATAAAATCAATACACAAAATTTAATCATATTTCTATAAACTAGTGATGAAAAAACAGAATTTTTAAAAAAATACTATTATAATAAATAGCTCTAAAAATAATGAACTACTTAGGTGTCAGTCTGACAAAACATATACAGCATCTGCTATATATATGCCAAAACTACAAAACACTGATGAAATAAAGTAAAGAGGGGCCTAAATAAATGAAATGACACTATATTCATAAATTAGAAGATAAAATAGTCTTAAGTCATCTTAAGATCTCAGTTCTCCCAAATTGATCTTGAAGAATACAATCCCAATAAGAATCTTAGGGAGATTCTCTGTACATACAGACATGTTGATTCTAAAATATATATGTATTATAAATAAAAAGGAATTAGAATAACCAAAGCTATTTTGGGAAAGAATAACAAAATTGGAGGACTTACACCACAATTTTAAGGTATATTATTAAGTTTCACTAGTCAGAACTGGGTGATATTGGTAAAAGAATATAAACATAGGTGGGTACAGTGGCTCATGCCTGTAATCCCAACACTTTGGGAGGTTGAGGTGGGAGGATCGCTTGAGGCCAGGAGTTCGAGATCAGCCTGGGCAACATAGCAAGACCCACCTCTACAAAGAAAAGAATATTAGCTGGGTATGGTGGCATATACTTGTAGTCCCAGCTACTTCAGAGGCTGAGGTGGTAGGATTGCTTGAGCCCAGGAATTCAAGGCTTTGGTGAGCTGATCACCACTGCACTCCAGCCTGTACTATATTGTTTCTGTTTTTTTAAGTTCTTCACATGTTTATTGTTGGCTACTTATTTTTTTAAGTTTTAAAAAATATTAATAGATTATAGCTAGAATTATGCTTCATCAAAAAAATGATTCTAGTGGAATAGGAAAAGCCCGTTAGTTACCAGCTTCTTTCTCATAGTGCATGATTTCATTGGTCAAATTTTTTAAATGATGATATTAAAATGTAAATATACCTATAAATATATAATTCGAGGCTCTAATTTGTTGCTGTTTCTTTTAGGAGATTTTTGTGGAGCCATTTAATCGAAAAGCACGCCAAGAGAACCTGAGATATAATAATATGCTTAAACAACTTAGCAGCCAACAGTTAGCCCCTCTTAGACACTGGAAGGCAGTACAGCTCTATCTTACATGCGAAAGGGGACCTTGGGCTGAAAGGTGGGAGTCTGTCGTTTATGAATTACTCTTTATTCTTTCGAATTCTGGCCTAGAACTTTTTGAGCTAATGCCCTCTTCATTCCAATTTTTTAAATGTTAGTTTATATTAATAAAAGAGTGTTTTAATTAATTTTATTATCTTTTTGTGAATTATAGATTTGGGATGATTAGAGGTTTGTGTGTATATGTCTTTCACCATGCAGTTCTTTCTCCTCCTTTTACTCTGTGATATAAAGTTGATTGGATTTAGACTCATAGTAAGTGTTGAACCAGTTTATTTCTGTCTTTCTGATACCACCTCTTTGAGCTAGGGTTAATGATGCTACGTGTTTGACCTTACAGTTTATTTAATTGATCCTAAGTCACTTCTGTTTTGCTAAATTATATTATCTTTTTTAATAGATTTTTTTATAATGTGGTAAAATACACATGACAGAAAGTACCATTTTAACCACTTTAAAATGTACAATTCAGTGGCATTAAATACATTCCTAATGTTGTGCAATCATCACCACTGTCTGGCTTTGTAACATTTTTATCACCTCAAAAGGAAACTCTGCACCCATTAAATAGTCAAAACAGTCACTCCTCACTATCGCCTTCCCCAGTCCCTGGCAACCACTAATCTGCTTTCTGTCTTTCTGATTAGCCTATTCTGGTTATTTCCTATAAATGAAATCATACAGTATATGGTCTTTTGTGTCTTCGTTCACTTAGCGTAATGTTTTCATTATGTTGTGGCATGTATCAGTACTTTATTCCTTTTTGTGGCTGAATAATATTCCATTGTATAGATGTATCACCTTTCGTTTATCCATTCATCAATTGATGGACATTTAGGTGGTTTTCCACTTTTTGGCTATTGTGAATAGTGCTGCTGTGAACATTTGTGTACAAGTGTTTGAACATTTGTTTTTAATTCTCTAGGGTATATACTATGAGTGAAATTGCTGGGTTCCATGATAATTCTGTGTTTAACTTACTGAGGAATTGCCAAGCTGTTTTCCACAGCTGCTGTATCATTTTATATTTTCAGCAGCAATGTATGAGGGTTCCCATTTCTCCACATCCTGACCAGTAGTTGTCATCTCCTGATTTTTTATTATGGCCTTCCTAGTGGGTATGAGGTGGTAGCTTATGATTTTGTTTTCCATTTACAAATGTCTAATGATATCAAGTATTTTTTCATGTGCTTGTTGGCCATTTCTTTATCATCTTTGGAGAAAGGTCCACTCAAGTCCTTTGCCCATTTTTAAATTGGTTGTTTGACTTTTTGTTGAGTTGTAAAGAGTTTTTTTTTTTTTTAAATATAATCTCAATAATACACCTTATCAGATAAATGATTTTACCTTAAATGCAGGGTATCTTTTCACTTTCTTGATAGTGGCCTTTGATGTGCAAAAGATTTTAATTTTGATGAAGTCCAGTTTATCTATTTTTTTCTTTTGTTGCATATGTTTTTGGTGTCTTATCTAATTAACCATTCCCAAGTCCAAGGTTATGAAGATTTGTGCCTATCTTCTAAGAGTTTTATAATTTTCACTCTTATATTTAGATCTTTGATCCATTTGCAATTATAATAATTTGTATTAAAATTATTTTTTATTTGAAAACTGTATTGGAAATATAAACTAACTTTATAAATAGTTAAGAACTTCCATTTAACAGTGAAAAAGTAAAGATATCAAATTGTAAGTCTGAAAGTCCATGTTCAAATCTTATTTCTACTACCTGTAAACCTCATGACATCTTGAGCAAATAATTTAGTCTGTCTTAGATTTCTCATGTATAAACTACAGCTATGGCCAGGTGCAGTGGTTCACACCTGTAATCCCAGCTACTCAGGAGGCTGAGACAAGAGGATCACTTGAGGCTAGGCGCAGTGGCTCATGCCTGTAATTCTAGCACTCTGGGAGGCCAAGGCGGGAGGATCACTTGAGGTCAGGAGTTCGAGACCCGCCTTAGCAAGAGTTAGACCTCCCTCTCTACTAAAAGTAGAAAAAATTAGCCAAGGTGGTGGCGTGTGCCTGTAAGTCCCAGCTACTCGGCAGGCTGAGGCAGGAGGATCGCTTGAGCCTAGGAGTTTGAGGTTACTGTGAGCTAGGCTGACACCATGGCACTCTAGCCTGGGTGACAGAGTGAGACTCCATCTCAAAAAAAAAAAAAAAAAAAGAAAAAAAGGATCACTCGAAGCCAGGAGATTGAGACCAGCCTGGGCAACAAAGTGAGACACTGTCTCTAAAAAAAATAAGAAAAATTAACCAGGTGTGGGAGCGCCCACCTGTAGTCCCTGTTACTTGGGAGGCTGAGGCAGGAGGATCACTCGAGCCCAGGAGTTTGAGGCTGCAGTGAGCTGTGATTGTGTCACTGCACTACAACCTGGGGAACAGAGCAAGACCCCGTCTCTAAAAAAAATTTTTTTTTAAATAAACTGCAGCTGTTTGGTTCACTTTGGTTCGCTCAGGGTTGAGGGTTATTTGAATCAAATGAAATAATAATTGTAAACATTTTTGTAAAATAGTGCTAACCAAAGGTAAAGTACCTTTAAAGTAACTTGATGCTAAATGATTTTACTTGTTTGCTTCTGAATATTCTTAGGAAACAGAACCCAATTCACTGGAAACTAGCTAATGTAGAAAATTATTCCCGCATGAGACTTAAACTGGTGCCGAATTATAATTTCAAAACCCATGAGGAAGCTAGCGCCTTAAGAGATAATCTAGGTGAGTTCCAATGACTGTTTAATCTTTTATTGAAGATAGTGACAGTGTTGGTGGGGTTGGTTATTGTTGTGTTATTAATTGTCTTAAAATTATTTACTTACGAAGGAAGGGTGGCATTCTATAATTGATATTTAAATGTTTATACATGTTCACTGCTATTACATTTGGCCTATATCCAAGATAACATCATGTTTCCATTGATTGTCATTTCTCAAAAAATTTTTTTGAATTATAAAATTATACTGCCCTTTTTGCACCCTTCCTTTTGCTCTCCCTTTGCTGTGACAATGGGCCCGGTCGTCATCTGTGGCATATATGTATCATGCTTTGTAAACCTATATCTTGCTCTTGCCCTGTAATCCTATCTTTCTCTCTTATATAAACCTCATTTTCATGCTTACCTAAAAAAATTAATTAAATAATTAAATAAAATAAAATTATACTGTACTTCATTTGAACTGCTATGTCTCTTACAGTGAAACATGTCCTTTTCCCTATTTTTTCGCTCATCAAGACTGAGGCTCATGTTAATGTTAGATATAATTAGAATTCTTAGCAGTCTTTTAGGCCTTCCTTTCATAACCTATTTTTATAGAACTCTAGACCCTTAGTATCTGAGATGAGTCAGTGCCTTTTTCTAGAAAAAAGCACTTAAAAATATTTAACCTGACAATATTTCAAAACAGATCTTAAGGGACTTCTGCAACTCTTTATTTTGAAGCCCTTCTTTTCTAACGATCTCACTTGTCATCTCTCTGTTTTTGGAGATAGTTTTACGAACTACTCCCAAATCAAATCTTGTTTGTCAAGAGTCATTGGCAGTCATCTGTATACTAAACTGTAGTTATAGATGAAATGAATATTAACTTTTAGATGTTGTTTTTTAAATTATCTTAACATATGGCCAATACATTTGATGTCATAAAATTAGTCAAGAGAGGCATGATTCCTGCCATTTAGAGTCTTACATTCGAAAAGAAATCAGATATGGTAAGTGATTTTCCTAAGGCAGAATAATGGCCCTACTTAGGATACAAACACTAACTCTGAGTGCATCTTACATAGCAACAGCCAATTGTGTATAGCTTCTCTTTATAAGTTTCTTGAGACTGTTAAACTTTTTCTACTCCTTGAAATTTAACTGTCCTTGTCACACAGCAAACATCTTTTGCTGAACGATTTCAATCCAGTAGTGACTTAAGTAATAGTGTTCGCTTTTATTTTCCTGATCTTTGCCAAGAAATCCCACCCCAGGAAATTCCCTCCTCTTCCTCTACTTCTTACCCCTCTACACATGCACACAGATATAATTTTATGTCCCTTCTCTTGGTCTCAATTGTCTTATGTCTAAGAAAACCATGTTCTTTCTCTTTTTTTGTCCCAATTTTTATCATTATTTTTAAAACTTTACCCTAAGTATAATGGTGACAAGAAAATTGTACAGAAGAAAAAATTTACACTTTTCAAAGTAAAATTGGAAATAGCAAAAAACCAGTGGCATTAATCTTTAAAGCCTTTAAAGTTCCTTCCTTGAATTACACTTCAGAATTAACTGCAAAGTATTTTACCTACTCCTTATTTTTATCTGTATTTTTATCGGCTGCCAGAATTCATGGTGTTCTTTTTAAAAATTTTTTTCTCATTTTGTTTTGTTTTACTTAGCCCAGTACTGCTCTGTAAGCAACCCATTACAGATATACAGAATAGTGTTTACATTATGGGCTAACCTACAAAGCTAACCATTATTTGTAATATTATTATTAGTATTATTATTATTTTTTTAAGACTAGTCAAGTGCAGTAGTGAGGAGGGGGGTTAAGTAGTAGAACAAGGAGATCAATCTGTAACTAACTGTGAACAATCAAGTGAGATAACTCACTACCGACCAGCCTGTAATATTATTTTGAATTCTCAACAACTAATTTATGAACACACCCACTTGTAAATTAGGGAATTTGAATAGTCAAAAAGAAAGTATATTCTTAAATGTATCATTACAAATATTTGATTTAAGAAAATTTTTTGTCCGTACTTCTTTATTAGACATACTCTTTTCCTTTTTTTTTGAGACAGAGTCTTACTCTGTTGCCCAGGTAGAGTGCCGTGGTGTCAGCCTAGCTCACAGTGACCTCAAACACCTGGGCTTAAGCAAACCTTCTGCCTCATCCTCCTCAGTAGCTGGGACTGCAGGCATGTGCCACCATGCCCAGCTAATTTTTTCTATATATTTTTAGTTGTCCAGCTAATTTCCTTCTGTTTTTAGTAGAGACGGAGTCTGGCTCTTGCTGAGGCTCGTCTTGAACTCCAGACCTCGAACGATCCTCCCGCTTCAGCCTCCCAGAGACATACTCTTTTCTGGTTGCCAAATTCTACAACTTATTTTTAGTCTTTACATTACTTCCATTGTTTCTGAAGCATTTAGTAGTTGCCTCCTCTGTAAGTATATTTCTCTGCTGTTTAACCTCCTACTTTTCATACCAGTTTTTAGTCTTTTTTTCTAAAACCTTTTTCCTGTTTATCTTTTCAGTGATGGTATTCCAAGATCCATGCCTAGCCATCTTGCCTTTTGCTTGTGTGTGCTCTTCCTGGGTGATCACATGGCTTCCTCACTATATATGTAATGATGAGTTCCTATCTCTCTTTCTAGTTCTAACCTTCCTTTTGATCTCTAGACCAATGTTTCCAGCTGCCTATTGGTATACCTCTTCCACAGCCTTCATATGACATTTCTGAAACTGAATTTATTCTCTTTTCTAGTTTGTCTGCTCCTCACCCTAGGTTCTGTTTCTCTTGTATCTTGTAGTTATCAATGTCTTCATATATTAGTTGCTCAAATTAAAATCCATGTTATCCATAAGTTTATTGTCATATCTTTTAAGCCCCTACACATACTGGCTGTTTAGATACTATGTTCTTTTGATGCTCTCTTTTATATATCCTTTGAATTTTCTTTATTTTCATTTCCTTTGCTATATCCATGGCTTAGCTTGGTGCTGTCCTTCCCCAAACTTAGAATAGTTTCCCAACTGGCCTCCTTGCTGCATTCTCTCCCATCCCCCATCCTCCCTCAATCTTCTAGCAGATTTTAAACTTACATTCTTAATGGAATAGTGTCATACATCTACATAAAGTCAGTTTTCTGTTTGTGTCAGATTATCTAGGCTTTCTTCTTTTCAGTTGTTGTTGCATTCTCATATGCTTTGAAGTTCATGCTTATATTAGACCTCATGAAAAAACATGTTTAGTAGAAATACTTACAAACTTGTTCTAGGGAAGGTATGAGCTGGTACTTCCCAGTGTAGAAGAAGGTATGATGAAAGCAGATTTACACAGAAAAATGTAACTATGCAGGTAGGTTGATTCATTTTATGTCTGAACAGTAACACCATTTGAGAAGTTACGGGAGGATTTGCCATTTTTATAGTGTTTTATTATTTGTAGTTATTTGCAGTATTATGTTATTATGTAACAACCCTGTGATTGAGTCTCCATTTCAGAGTTAAGAAAACATAGATTCAGAGTGGTCATATGGCGTGATAAATGGCAGAACAAAATTTGAATCTAGGTTTATCACTTCACAGCCCATGTTCTTTCCATTACACCAGCCCTGCCTTGTTACAGAATGTTTAGTTTATAAAATATATTACATTTATTGCATAGGTATGTACCAGAAGTATGTATTAAATTTCATGTGCTAGAAAATAACACTTCATCTCTTGGTCTGTGTATTATCTCCCAATTAAAGACAATTTGTGGCCAGGTGCAATGGCTCACGCCTGTAATCCTAACAATCTGGGAGGCCAAAGCAGGAGGATCACTTGAGGACAGGAGTTCAAGACTAGCCTGAGCAAGAGCAAGACCGTGTCTCTACCAAAAAAAATAAAAAAAATTAGCCAGGCATGGTGGTGCATGCCTGTACTCCCAGCTACTTGGGAGGCTGAAGCAGGAGGATCACTTCAGCACAGGAGTTTGAGGTTGCAGTGAGCTATGGTGATGCCACTGCACTGTACCTGGGATGACAGAGTGAATGAATGAACAAATAAATAAAATTTGTCATGTGTTCTTTCTTAGTATTGCTTTAGTACAAATACAATAAGCAGTAAAAGTAGTTCTATTACATTAATACAATGAGCATAATTCTTCCTTTGAGTTATTTATCGGCATCCTTTAGAATTAAGTATGATTACAGAAAGTATTTGGCCTATTTCTGAAACAAATAATACCATCATTAAAAATAGATACCATACTTTTAAAACATTTATTCCTTTTACCACATGAATAATGATGTTAAAAATCATCATCAAACATCATAGATTACTCTAAATTTTAGTACCTTTTTACTTATAGTACACATATTATAATTAACAGTCACAGCCGGGCGTCGTGGCTCACGCCTGTAATCCTGGCACTCTGGGAGGCCGAGGCGGGCGGATTGTTTGAGCTCAGGAGTTCAAGACCAGCCTGAACAAGAGGGAGACCCCGTCTCTAGTAAAAAAATAGAAAGAAGTTAATTGGACAACTAAAAATATATAGAAAAAATTAGCCGGGCATGCCTGTAATCCTAGCACTTTGGTTGGCTGAGGCAGGAAGATTGCCTCAGGAGAGGCCAGAAGTTCGAGACCAGCCTGGGCAACAGAGTGAGACTCCATTTCTGCAAAAAAATTAGAAAAACTAGCCAGGCGTGGTGGTGTGCGCCTGTAGTCCCAGCTACTCAGGAGGCTGAGGCAGGAGGATCGCTTGAGTCCAGGAGTTTGAGGTTGCTGTGAGCTAGGCTGACGCCATGGCACTGTAGCCCGAGCAACAGAGTGAGACTCTGTCTCAAAAAAAAAAAAAAAAAAAAAAAAACCAGTCACAAATTACAGAAGGGCTATAATGTTGTTGTTTACTTTGTGTCTAATGGGTATTTTATTTTTAAACAGGTATCCAACATTCACAGCCTTCCAGTGATTCATTGCTTTTGGAAGTTGTGAAACAAGTAAAAGTTAATGATATGGAGGAGGATAAATTAGACCTTCCTGAAGAGGACATAACAGCCAGAGTAAATATGTACGTATAAGTATTTGAAATCATTTTAAATTGTTTTCTTCTGAGAAATGGGATTGCAAAATTTTAGATTATTTGCTTGAAATTCTAACACTATATATTTCTAAGGTCCAACAGTTAATGCTATATCAGCTATTAAGTGTCTATTAGCATTAACTGAAATTATTGAGGAAGGCTTCTTAGAACTGAGATGACTTGGAGCTGGACCTTGAAATTAGAAAATATTTTGAACTCAGTGATAATGAAAACAATTTATCAAATTCATGAGATATAGCTAAATCTGTGTTCAGATGGAAATGTACAGCATGAAATATAAACTCTTAAAGAAAATTATAAATATAATAATAAAAGCACAAGTTCATGAAAGAGAAAACCAACAAACAGAAAAATTAAAGAAAACAAAAGATGGGGCAGGGCACGGTGGCTCACGCCTGTAATCCTAGCGCTCTGGGAGGCCCAAGCGGGAGGATCACTTGAGGTTGGTCAGGAGTTTGAGACCAGCCTGAGCAAGAGCAAGACTCTGTCTCTACTATTATAAAAAGTAGAAAAAAATTAGTCCCACATGGTGACACATGCCTGTAGTCCCAGCTACTCAGGAGGCTGAGGAGGATCACTTGAGCCCAGGAGTTTGAGGTTGCTGTGATGACACCACTGCACTCCAGCCTGAGCGACAGAGCAAGACTCTGCCCCCCCCCCCAAAAAAAAGAGAAAAGAAAAAGAAAGAAAGAAAACAAAAGATGTTTATTAAAAACAAACAAATAGAAAAAATCATAAACCTCTAGCCAGACTGATTAGCAATAATAGAAAGACAACCTAAATTGCCTATATCAGGAATGAAAGAGGAGATATTCCTACAAATATTAAAGTGATTAAAAAGGAATTTTTCAATAAATTTGACAACTTACACAAATTTCTTGAAAGACACAAATTACCAAACCTCCCTGAAGAAGAAATAGATAACCTGAATAGTCTTAGATATATTTTTAAAATTTGAATTTATAGTTTAAAAACTTCCCCTAAGCAAATATAAAATATATTCATTTCTTCATCTCTTTCTGTTGTGTTATATTGTCATATATATTAGACTTTTATATATTGTAAGACCAACAAATACAGTTTTATAATTAGTGTTTTATGCAGTTGTTTTTTAATCAGTTAAGGAAAGAAAATAGAAAATATATATTTAAGACTTTTAAAAAATATTTACCTACATAATTATCGTATTGTGCACTTTATTTCTTTGTGTGTATTCATTTATCATCTGATGTCGTTTCCTTTCAGCCTGAAGGACTTCTTCTAGTATTTCTTTTTTTTTTTTGAGACAGAGTCTCACTGTGTTGCCCGGGGTAGAGTGCCGTGGCGTCACCCTAGCTCATAGCAACCTCAAACTCCTGGGCTCAAGCGATCCTCCTGCCTCACCCTCCCGAGTAGCTGAGACTACAGGCACACGCCACCATGCCCGGCTAATTTTTTCCATATATTTTTAGTTGTCCGATTAATTTCTTTCTATTTTTAGTAGAGACGGGGTCTCACTCTTGCTCAGGCTGGTTTCGAACTCCTGAGCTCAAACAATCCACCCGCCTTGGCCTCCCAGAGTGCTAGGTAGTATTTTTTGTAAGGAAGGTCTGATAGTCACAAATTCTCTCCGTTTATCATCCAGGGAAGTCTTTATTTTTTTTAATCATGATATACTTCACATAACATAAAATTTATCATTTTGAAGTATACAATTCAGTGGTTTTTTAATATATTCACTACATTATACAACCATCACCACTGTCTAATTTCAGAACATTTCTAGCACCCCAAAAGGAAATCCTATACCTTTTAATAGTTTTTCCTTCCCTACATGTCCTGGCAACCACGTATCTATTTTCTTTCTTTGTGGATTTGTGTATTTTGTGACATTTCTTATAAATCATAAAATATGTGTCCTTTTGTGTCTGGCTTATTTCATTTGGAATAATGTTTTCAAGATTCATCCATGTCGTAGCTTATCATAGTACTTCATGCCTTTTTCTGGCTGAATAATATTCCATTTGTAGATGTATCACTGTTTGCTTTTCCATTCTTCAGTCAATATACATTTAGGTTGTTTCTACTTTTTGGCTATTATGAATAGTATTCTATGAATATTCATTTACAAGTTTTTGTGTGAATATAAGTTTCCATTTTCTTGGATATATACCTAGGAATGGAATTGCTGGATCATAT
Source organism: Indri indri (assembly GCA_004363605.1). Classification (NCBI taxonomy): domain Eukaryota; kingdom Metazoa; phylum Chordata; class Mammalia; order Primates; family Indriidae; genus Indri; species Indri indri. The sequence continues at coordinate 1,888 of RJWJ010015243.1, read as the reverse complement.
GATAATTCTGTTTAACCTTTTGAGGAATTACCAAACTTTTTTACAATGACTTCATCATTTTATATTTCCAGTGTAATGTATGAGGGTTCTAATTTCTCCACATCTACCCTAACGTTTGTTATTTTCCTTGTGCTTTCAAAAATTTATTGTAGCCATACTAGAGGGTTTAAAGTAGTATCTCATTAGCATTTTCCTGGTGACTGTTAATGTTCGGCCTCTTTTCATGTGCTTATTGGCCATTTATATGTCTTCTTTGGAGAAATATCTGTGCAAATCTTTTGCCCATTTTTAAATTGAGTTGTCTTTTTACTATTGAGTTACAAGTATTCTTTATGTATTCTGTATATAAGTCCCTTATCAGATACATGATCTGCAAATATTATCTACCACTGACAGGGTTGTCTTTCACTCTCAGGATGGTATCTTTTGATGCACAGAAGTTTTAATTTTGATTACATCTATTTTTTTCTTTGGTCTCTTAGGCTTTTGGTGTCAGATATAAGAAACCATTTCCCAGTTCAAAGTCATGCAGATTTATTCTTTTTTTTCTTCCAGGAGTTTTATACCTTAGCTCTTAAATTTAGATCTTTGATCCATTTCGAGTTTCTTTTTGTATATGGTGTGATGTAGGCATCCAAATTTATTCTTTTGCATGTGATTATCCAGTTGTCCCAGCACCATTGTCTTCGTTTGCGAAGACTAGTGGGGTTTTTTTTTTTGAGACAGAGTCTTACTCTGTTGCCCCGGTAGAGTGCCATGGCGTCAGCCTAGCTCACAGCAACCTCAAACACCTGGGCTCAAGCAATCCTCCTGCCTCCCGAGGAGCTGGGACTGCAGGGATGTGCCACCACACCTGGGTAATATTTTCTGCTTTTAGTAGAGACGGGGTCTCACTTTTCCTCAGGCTGGTCTCAAACTCCTGAGCTCAAGTGATTCTCCCGCCTGGGCTTCCCAAAATGCTAGGATAACAGGTGTGAGCCACTGCGCCCAGCCTGTGAGAGATAATTTTGATGGAGATAGAATTCTTGGTTGATAATTTTTTTCATTCAGTGTTTTAAATATGTCATCTCCCAGCCTTCTGACCTCCATTGTTTTGGTGAGAAATGTGATATTAATCTCATTATAATTCTCTATGTCTTATTTTTTCATATAGTGCTTTCAGGTTATTTTTATCCTTGGTTTTGAACACCTTTGCTATGTGTTTGCATGTGGATATCTTTGTGTTTATCTTACTTGGAATTCATTGAGTTTCATAGATGGCTAGATTAATTTTTTTCATCATATTTAGGAAGTTGTCGGCCATTATTTCTTCAAATATTTTTGGTAGCCCTTTTCTTTCTCCTTTCCTTCTGGAACTCCCATTGCACATATGTTAGTTCACTTGATGGCGACCCTCTGAGGCTCTTTCACTCTCTTTGGTTCATTTTTCTTTGTTGTTTTCAGATTGGACAATTTCTATTGATACGTCTTCAAGAGCCCTGCTTCTTTTTTTCTGCAAGTTCAGTTGAGGTCCTCTGGTGAATTTTTCATTTTGGTTATTGTATTTTTCAACTCCAGAATTTACATTTAAAAAAAAATGTTTATAATTTCTCTCTATATATAGTCTCTATTTGACTAGCTCCATTGCTATAATTCCCTTTAGTTCTTTTAACATAGTTTCCTTTTGTTCTTTTGTTGTATTTATGATAGCTATTTTGAAGTCTTTGTCTGCTAAGTTGAACATCTAAGGTCCCCCAGAGACAGTTTCTTTTTAGTGCTTTTTTGTTTATGGATCATACTTTCCTATTTCTTTATATGTCTCATAATTTTTGTAAAAACTCTACATTTTAGATAATAAGTTGCTGCCACTCTAGTTCATGATTTCCTTTCTTTTTTTTTTTTTTTTTTT
>RJWJ010015242.1:0-36534 GCA_004363605.1 Indri indri | reverse complement strand
TAAAGACAAGCGAGTAAAGATGTAAGTAATATATATTAAGCTAGCTTCTAAGTTAAGTGTCTTTTTTTCTTTCTTTCTTTCTTTTTATTTTACCTGCAGGATCTTCCTACTGTCTAATTGATCTTTTCTTTCTTTGTGTGTATAGCTCTCTAACCACATTATAGACTCCTAAGGTTAAGGATTAAATTTCATTCTTTACATTCCCTGGGTTGAATGACCTGAAGTAGCAAATACATTCATATGAATTGCCTTAACTTTTATTTTCTTTCTTCCTTTTGAAAACACATAAGATTTCTATGTCTTTTCTATTGGATCTTTTTTCCTAGGCCTCTGCTTTCAAACCTGAAATGATACTATTGGCAAAATGGTAAAATCTACATAATCTGAAAAATATTCATTAAATAAATATTCAAGGAAAAGGCTAATATGATTTCTATAAGAAAAAAGTACCTAATATTTCACACTCTATGAGAAGTTAACTAAAATTTCAGACAAAGGAAAAATTATATATATTATTAACATTTTTATAAAGACATTCTGTTTCCCCAGCAAAAATCCTTTTTGGATTTTTATTGTTCAACTGTGTGATGATGGGATTCGATATAATGCAGGGTTTTTCAGCTTTGGTACTATTAAAACTTTGGCCTGTCTAATTTGTTGTCCTAGAATCTACTTTTTTTGCAAAATAAATAAATAAATAAATAAATAAAATCCCAGAAGGACAAAAATAGAGGATGAGTTAGTATCTAGTTGTAGTGAATTCTTATCATTTTATGTTGCCTTGGCATCCACTTTGAATATAAATTGGACGTTCTCATACCAGAAGCAGGGCTCAGTCACCCGTGACAGTTTCCAGTTCTACATCTCCTTCTAGTTCCTCAGTGTGGTCAATCCAGGTATCTATCTGCCTTATAACAACTTCCTCCTGGTGACCATCTTCCTTTGGAACAGGTACCTGCAGCCTATTTGACTGTCCCTGGTGACCCTCCCGCTATGCACGGACTGTGCAGATATGCTGCAGTGACTACCTCTCAGTCACTGCGTCACCTCCAGGAACTCATACCTGCTTGTTTTAGACCTATCAATTAAAACTCTCTGTAGAAAACATGTTTGGTTTTCCCCAGTAAAGGCATAGTCTCACAGGTTTCTCGCTCACTCTGTCCACATACTCCCTGGTCTCTCTGTGTGTGTTTGTGTGTGTGTGCATGTGTGTCTGTGTGTGGCCTTCAGGTGTGCTGTGTGCCCTCCAGGATTTGTAAGTAATAAAATCTTTGTTTTCATCTTGTGTCTCTCCTGACCATTAAAGGGGTGCTCTCCATCTTAAAGATACTAAACTAAAATACTAGTGAGTTCACATAAGAGCATATGACAAGGATGCAAATGTCCTGTGCATTGCAGGATGTTCAGTAGCATCCCTGGCCTCTTCTCCTGATTCCAGTAGCGCTGTCCCCCAATCCTCATCCCCACCGCCCACTGCGAGGACCAAAAATGTCTGCAAACATTGCCAAATGTCCAATGAGGGACAAAATCATTGATGCGATGTTTCATTAAGGATAGAGAAGCAACAAATACTTCTTGTGTGCCTATCATATACAAAGCTATGAGTTATGAGCTATCAAATTGTGAAAATACAGTGCTGTTTGGTTTTAAAGAGGTTACTAGGTACTTGGAGATACAAATTTAATTGTATGAACATCTAAAGAGTAGAAGATTATAAATACACATTCAAAACTACATATATATAATGCCACATGTATATGTATAGGCACACACGTGTGTGTGTGTGTGTGTGTGTGTGTGTGTGTGTGTATGTACACAATTTCAGCTGCATCTTCAAGTTTGGGTTTAAAGAGAAAACACAGGGTAAGAGACATTTCACTCATCTCTTCAGAAAAACAGTTATAGCAATTCTGGAAAGCAGAATGTTAAAAAAAAATAGAAAATGTTCTCTTTCCATTTTTGAAAAGAATTTATTCTTAATTATATTGGGAAATTAAAAATACTTCCCTATTGTTACATTCATTCTTCTTTCAAATTTTAATAATACAATTTTTAAAGACTCTGAAATAATATTTTGTAGTCTACAAATTTTAAGCTAACAAATCAATATTTGGAATAGTTATCAAAATAGAACATAGTGTAAAGTCTCTGGTAGTTTGATTTTTTTATTTTTACATAGGTAGAACTCATATATTATGCATACCTAATATTAATTTACTTTGGCTTTTAAAAATTTCTTTATCTTTCTGAATATTGCTGTTCTTAACCTTATATTGAATAATTAAATGTTAATAATTAACATTCTGAATAATTAAATGTTCATAATTAACATTCCAACCAAAAGTGATTATACTGTAAAGAAAAGATTCTCCATTACTTGGTCTTATTACCTGCCATTTATTGAGCTGTTACCATTATACTAAGGATTTCACAATCATTTATCTTCCCCACCCTCTACTCATTCTGATAGACAAGCGTAAAACATGAAATATGTGAATCAGGTAATCACAACATGCGGAATTTCCACATGAAGAAAAGTTACTTCGAAAAAAAAAAACATTAAAATTCTGGTCTTACTTTATGATGGCAGATGAATTTAGAAATAAACATTTAAGAAAAAACAGTTTACAAAAAATTATCTAGTAAATTGTGTCAAGTTTTAATAAATTTTAATAGATTTACACCTTTTATTTTGTCCCTATCCTTCTTTATCGCATTTTCTTTGAACTTCAAAATATGCTACAAAGAAATTTTCAATTTGCAGATATCCTAAAGCTAGTTTTGTTTTATCTGAAATTATTAAGTGCTCGAAAGTTCAATTTAAAGAAAAAAAGGACTAAGGTTCTAGGAACTTAAAGTCTTTATCTTTTTTAAAGAATCAATGAACAAGCACCACATGTACTCATCATCAAATTGGTATTAACTGATCAACACATAAGTGTACATATAAGAATAACATCTATTGGATGTCGGGCAGGGGGGAGGAGAGGAGGGGGAGGATGGGACAGGTGTATGCATACACAAAGAGTGCAATGCGCACCATCCGAGAGATGGACATGCTTGAAACTCGGACTCGCGGGGGAGAGGGGGTAAGGGCAACATACATAACCTAAACATCTGTACCCCCATAATATGCTGAAATAAAAAAAAAAGAATCAATGAACAATATCCTACCCAATAGCATCTTTGAGTTTAAATCTTATAAAGTTGGATCAACCTTTAGCAAAAGATCCAATGTCCATTACATCCTACAAATATTGTCAACCTTCTTATTATCTGCTCAGCCTCTCAATTTTAATATGGCCAAAACAACTGCAAAAGGAGGTAAATTATGTCTGTCCTTGCTAAATGCAAAACATATACTAAAAAGAGTTGGGAGGAAGCAATAATTTTGATTAATTTACATAATAAATTCAGGAGGAGATTAGAACATGCTGATAAACATTATCCAAATCTTATAAAATTTGATTTACAGGTATATGTTTATTTTATATTTGAGTATATGTTTCCTGAAAACCAGGGGGACAGTAAGATAGCCTCAGGAGGACCAGTTCGTATATGTAACTTCAAATATTAGTTATGCAGAATGCTTGATAAAGAATTCAAAGAGAAAATTAATATTGCCTAATATGCTGTATGATGATGTAAGCAATCCACTCAATATACAGCATATTACACAATATTGTCTAATTACACACATAATCATACATTTTTGAATAGTAAAGAATCTGTCACCATTACCAGTGGAATTTTTAACCTCAGAATAAGTGACTGTATTTATAATTGTATAATTACTATTAAGTGCTAAATATTTATTAAGAAAATTTAAAAATAATTTTGCCACTGCCTCATTTATTTTTAATGAACAAAACAAACACCACACAAAGATTAAGAAAGCTTTGAGTATTTAACACTAAAGTCATTGATACTCAATTATTATTTTCCAATTAGAACCAGAAAGTACCAAAGATTGTGTTAGACATGTATAAAATGTTTCATGTAAAATGCTGTCTTACTGTTGCATCTTTATTCAACATCAACTTCCAGATGGGAACTATTTTTCATGGTTCATAAAGCCAAATCCAGCTGCTACAGTTGGACCTACATAAGGAATCCACATTTTATTGCCTTTGCAGTGCTTATAAAACAATTGCTGTTGTTTCTTTAGCCGTGGTGTAACTCACTCTTCTCTGTGCAAATGAGATACCCAAAAAGAACTTTTAATGTCTTCATAGTTGATTACATAGCAATGATATGCATAACAGGATCCTGATTTTACAACATTTTTAGATATTTAAACTAGCTTAAACAACAACAATCTTCAATAGTAACCACAGATCGAGTGAATTACCAAAAGTGTTCTAACAATTTCCTATTAAAATTCACAATGGTTATTAAATACTTCTGTAATCTCAGCTTTATTAAGAGACAGGAAGTGCACAGTTTCCTTTCTCCCGTAGCTCAGCTAATCTGGCTCTTTGATGGTCATGCGTTTGGAATAACCATGGGGTTTCCATCACAGCATAGTCTTCCCACAGCTAAATGGAATTAACCCTGTCAAGCCTCAAAAAAGAAAGAAAAGAAAAGGGAAAAAAAAAAAAAAGCAAGCATCTCATTGTTACAATGGAAATATATTTGGAACTTCGAGTGAATTGCAGTTATATTAAAATATAGTCAATTTGTGCTTAGGACATTTTCAGTGGGGCCACCAATAAAAATGAAACATCAATTTCAGAAAATGGGAATTACTCAGCTTGTAAAATTACCCGTGGTTATTCTTTTTTGCTATCTATAGATGTCAAACGTTTGGTGTCTTCTCAATCATATTCATTAAATACTTTTTAGATTCTGAATTAACATCTGCTATCCTTTTTTTTTTTTCTTCAGAAAAGACCTCAAATCCCAGAAGGAAAAAAATATAGATGGAAAAGTTAGTACCCAGTGAGTTAATATAAGAGTATGACAGGGAGGCAAGTTTTCTATGATTTGGGAAGCACAGACTATAGTAAACCACCAAATAATCCCTGCCCTGCTGAGTGGTTGCCCCAGAGGTCTTATACAGCGCCAAAGCCTCTTACGCATACTGAGACAAAGCTCATTTCAAGCAGAATTCAGCTCCTAAAGCCACCATACTGCTCCCTGACAACCTCCAGTTGCACTGACTCCGTATTTGTGTTTCCTGCTGTTTATATTTACTTGTTCCCGAAGCCACAATAGCTACAAAAACAAATACTTGTTATGCAGTGCTTTGTATCAAGGCAGGTACAAGTGCTCCGCTCCCCTTTTTACTTGTACATAAATGTGCAAATCGGTTTTTAATATATTCTGAGATTAATTTGCTAATTATAAACCAGTTTAGAAACACACTTTAAACAACGGGTCACATAGTCACCATTTCTATTTCAGAATAATTCTCAGTTTTTGACCCTTGAGCAAAGATGAGCAAATGTGTATTCAAAAAGAAATTCATTTGAATCGTCCGCTTCCTTCGTCCTGTCAGGACCCAATTGATATTCTGTTTGGATTTTTACTTCGATCTTTTTGAGCTTTGGCAAGGGATTGTGCTGATTTATCTAATTTAAATTTTTGAAACTAGATTTTAAGTTATTTTTTAAAATTGGACTAAATAGAATATAGGAAATTTCAGGAAGGTATTTTTATTTCAAGTCAGTTCTATTCATTCTTCATAAAAATAGGATTATGCCTATTGTGGCTGCATAAATACATAGCCTGTAGAAGTGTTTTTAGTTTCTCTAGTACAAGAATGTCACCTAAATCCTCTAATGTAATCTGACAGAGGTAACAGAGTAACTTTTTATAAAAGGAAACAAAGAAGATTAACTTAAATGTAATCATATGTAAAATTTAAAAATGGTCTTCAAACTTTTTATCATTCAAGACTAAAAATATTTAAAAAAAAAAACAAGACTATTATAAGACTAAGGATATTGGGTGGTGACTGTATTTCACATTATTTTAAAACTCTGCACTCAAAAAAATCTTTGTAAAGCAAAAGAAAATAATATTCCTGCTATTAAATTAAGATGTAGATTTCTTTAAGGCTCACCTTTCTACCAATACTGTAATTATATTATTTTAAACTAGAAAAGATATGTTTGAATATTTCTTAAACAGAAGATATTATATCAAAATGTTAAATTATTCCATGAGTACATCATGGATATAAGCTTTGAGAACCTAATTGGTTATCAGGATATATAAGCCTTGTTTTTCTTTTTAGTTATTTCTTTTATTTTATTATATAGGAAGTTACTCAAATCCAGTATAAGTTGATATAAACTTTAAAGTTCACCTTGTTCCTTTGCAGAAGTGAATATTCAACTTTGTAGATTCAAAACAAAAATAAACAGAAATAATAATTAAAATAATCTTGTAATCCACATTTTTAGTCTTGATTCTGTGGGAAAACTATAAGCTTATTTTCATAGACATTCTCTTTCCTAACCTTTCAGGGACTGCTTTATTTCTAGTTTTATAACACAGTCCCAACCACCAAAAAAAATGAAATTATTGAGAGAGAGAAAAATAAGCGTGAATTTTCAACCTAAAAGAATGTGAAAATATATTCATAAATAGGCGTAAATAGGCAAGGCACTGTCTGCCATTCCATACCGTTTGGTTTATACCTTTAAGCAACATATTTGGCAACTATTTATTTTATTTAAACAATTGGTGTTTGTTGACTCCAGAAAGATTACGCCATTCAGGAGATAGTTTAAACTACAGTTTTAATAATTTCCTTCTTCAAATTTTTGAGACAAAAAGTAAAAATTTTGATAATATCCTTTTCAATGGAAATGCAAATCAATTGGGGCAGAAGGATGAAAAAGGAAACAGCTGGTAGGAGACTAGAAAGCGATCCCATATTTGCAGACTGAGACTTTAAAAACTGACCAAAAAAATTACAGAATTGTTATGCCACCTGAAATTATTCACTGTTTTATTGTGTGGACACATGAACATATACAGTATTAAATATTATTCCCTTTAATTTTCTTTTTTGTTTGTTTGTTTTTTGGGTTTTTTTGGAGACAGGGTCCTGCTCTGTTGCCTGGGATAGAGTGCAGTGGTGTCGTCATAGCTCACTGCAACCTCACACTCATAGGCTCAAGCAATCCTACTGCCTCAGCCTCCCAAGTAGCTGGGGCTACATGTGTGTACCACTGCACCTGGATAATTTTTCTGTTTTTTGTAGAGATGGGGGGGGGGTCTCACTCTTGCTCAGGCTGGTCTCAAACTCCTGACCTCCAGTGATCCTCCCGCCTCAGCCTCCCAAAGGGCTAGGATTACAGGCATGAGCCACCGCACCCAGCAGCCCTTTAATTTTTAAGCTTCTCTTATAAGTACAAAAGGGAGGCATACTTGGAAAAGAATTAGACCAACAGTTCCCAACTGGGGGCAATTTTGCCCCTCAGAGACATTTGGCCACATCTAGTGACCTCTTTTGTTTACTAGAAGTTGGGGTGAGGTACTACTGCATCTGGTCAGTAGAAGCTAGGGATACTGCTAACATGTGGTTATTCTTCTTTTCATTTTATTTTTGAAATTAATCTCATTTCTCTATCATTTTTGCAGTCTATATCAAGTATGTCCATTTGATCTGCTTCTGAGTGAAAACAAGAGTTGATATACTATTAGTCACAAAAAGCACAAATATATCAAGTATTGCCTCACCTCTTTTATGCAGTAGCTTCCACTCAACAACGTTGAATGGTAGGCACAATTATTATTTCCATTTTAGTCAGAATTCAAGCCAATGGCACCTTTTAAACTACTGTGATAGCTTTAACCAGAACAAGCATTTTACACTTAGCAGATGTTTAGCAACTATTACCTCTTGCTTCTCACAAAAAAAGTTTGTAAGGTAGGTAATTACTCCTTTCATTTTACATGTGAAGAAATGGAGGAAGATAAGTAACTTGCCCAAGATCACATAGCCACAAGAATCCCAAAAGAATATCAATGCAGGGCTGTTTCTTTCTGCTAAATGATGCTATTGCATCCTTTCAGGGCTCTGGGAAATTTTTCAGACTTGCTCACAAACACTTTTCTAGGAGAGCTGAGTAATACTTGCTAATCTCTGAGCTACTATTCCTTTGTCCTTTGGTCAAGACGTAGAAGAGATAGTTAAGAATAAGAATTACTTGGATGCCTGGGAATACTTAGCAAGTAAAAATGACCTGCACAAATAATGCATTATATTTAGTAATTGAAAAAGGTCTTCCTGCTTTTCTAGCTGGAATTTTCTTGTATAAATTAACTTTGCTTCACCTCTGTTCAATGTTCTCTGCTATTTAGTAATTTCTACAAATTGCAGCTATAATAATAATAATAGTAATGAAAATAATAAAGAAAAAGAGGAAGATGAGGAAGTAGATATAAAAATCATTGAAAATTTATTTTGGATTTTATATTAAAACAACATAGTGATATTTGCCTTTTTATTTGCTGGAAGATGTATTTTCAATAATTTGCTTCCTTCACCTAGCATAGAGTTTACCACAGAAAGTATGTACAGTAAAAAGAGATAAACAAGGTTTTTGTTTGGTTTTAACATTTTGTGTAAGAAGGATTGCAAAATGCTGAAGGAACTCTAAGGAAATTTTATTCACTTAATCCAATTTCTTGCAGGAAATTATCAAAGAAAAATATAACATGTATTAGTTTAATTCTTAAGCTGCTTCCTCTGTTAAGTAGTATTTTGATGCCCTTAAATATTATATTTAATTACAAAATCAAGAAAATGAGATGTTTTTACACAAAACTAAATGAAATAAATAGACACAAAACACATTTTCCTATCTCTATACAAACTGTTGATGAATATTTTAAATTCCAGCACCCATATGCATTTTAAACTAATTTGCTTAGCTTCATATATTTATCTTTATCATAATTGTTCTATAAATTATTCTTATATCTGATAAAATGGGTAAATCCCTGGTAGTCATTCAACTATGGCCAAATTATATGCTAAAGTTTGGAATAACAATAAAACAACAGTAGCAATAATGTTAGTGGATAATGTTTAATGTTTGCTTTGTGCTAGCCACTGTGTTAATTTACTTTATTCTTCATTGAAGAAGTATTGTTATTATTGTCATTATTATTGTTCTTATTACAATAAATGAGATAACCAATGCTCTGGTCATGCAGCTGGCAGGGGTAGAATTAGGAATTGTACTCAGACACTGTCAAGCTCAGAGCTAAAGCTTTTAATCACTATGCTACATATACTACACCCAGGAAGGCCTTGACCTTGATATTTCCCTTGTATTCCTCTGTGCTGTCAGAGCCAATTGGTTTGCCAGGAAAGTTTTAGAACTCACCAGACCCGCTGGAAGAACTTCAGACTAGGGATGCCTTGAGACTATGCCATATCCAACCTAGCTTCCGAGAATCATTCCAATTTAAAGTCACATCCTAAAGCTTCCCAGGAGCTGTCATACAGGGGGAGGAAACCATCAGTCAGTCACCTGAACATCTGTAACACTGAGCAACCATTTCAAGAGCCAGAGCTTTGCCCAGTGCATTTTAGGCCCTCTCTTGGGAACATAAGGTCACCCCGCTGGTTCATAAAGTTGAAAACAAGCTCTTAGTCAAGTGATGGATGTGGCATCATTGCACAAGATGTTCCCTGAGTAATGTTATCCTGTTCTTGGACATTAAAAGGAAATTAACTAAGAGAAAAGAAACATATTCTGGGACTCGGGCTAGCCAGTGATCTGTATATTTACTACGTTCATGTAGGACAGCAAAAATTTCAGGTGAATTGAAGGTATCCTAGAGTCATAAACTGGAAACCTCTGCAGTGACCGAAATCAGTGAGCATAAGAAGAAAAGGAAAGCTAAAGAAGAGTGAGAAGTGGGAATAAAGGAAGAAAGAAAGAAGGGAAGGAAGGAAGGACGGAAGGAAGGAAGGAAGGAAGGAAGGAAGGAAGGAAGGAAGGAAAGAAGGAAGGGAGGGAGGGAGGGAGGGAGGGAAGGAGGAAGGAAGAAGAAAATAGTGAATTGAAAAACTTACGAAATTTGAGTTTCATAATCCCACTATAGAATCAATTTGTATTTTGTTAATTGTCACAGGAGCTAAAAATTTTGTCTAGTCTGACATACTCCTGGGGTGCATAATATGTAGATGTGACCGGTGTGATGAGGTACTATAAGTAATAGATGTGACTTGTATTTCTAAGATGCCATTTTATTCATTAAGGGAATCTATTTTAATGCATTTATAGAAGCTTTGTAAATCTAATTTAGACATATGTGAGCTGAATTTTTACTTTCATATGTTCCCACTTTTAGAAAAGTATATTTTTCTTAGAACTGAGTAAAATTGATGTGTGGGTGTATGTATGTGTGTTTTCTGCACTCAGTCTCTATACCTTTATATGTGGTACTTGCTATATGTTGGTGCATTGACCCGTATTTAACATACAAGAAGATGTATTTATGAAATACATGTACAGTCATGTGTCACTTAACTATTGGGATACATTCTGAGAACTGTGTCACTAGGTGATTTCATTGTCATGCTAACATCATAGAGTGTATTTACACAAACCTAAATGGTACAGCCTACTATAAACCTAGGCTATGCAATATAGCCTATTGCTCCTAGGCTACAAACCTATGCAGCATGTTACTGTACTGAATACTGTAGGCAACTGTGACACAGTGGTAAGAATATGTGTTTTTAAGCACATGTAAATATAGAAAAAGTATGATAAAAATAACACTATTATAGTCTTATGGGACCACCATCATTCATGTGGTCCATTGTTAATCAAAATGATATTATGCAGTGCATGACTATTTTTGAATGTTTGTATGTTAAATTACATTTGTAAATAAAATAGAAGAGCTTATTATTTAATTAAATTCAATCTACATATATTATAAGGTGAAAAATGGCCCCCTTGTGTAGCCTGTTACCTAATAGATATAAAAGATCATTTGTTTAATTAATTAATATAGCATAAGTTTATCTCATCTTGTATCATGTTTAGCTGACAGAAAATACCTGGTTATTGCCTAAGTTTAACACCACCTCAGATATTTAGAATTGTTGCTTCTTCTCTTTGCTTTCCATGAAACAAAAATCAGGATGCCTATTATCATAAATATAGATAATTTACAGATAGGGATTTTAATTTTTATGAGAAAATATAGGTATTATGCCAAGGAATTATTAATACATAATTTTATACTTTAAATCCTCATTAACAAATATTAAAATATTTTTAAATGCTAACAATTTATTTGTTTTTAAAGTTAAATATCAAACGTCTAAGAGAATTCACTAAATAATCTAGAACAACGTGAGACGGGAGAGAAAACAGGTGAAGAACAGGCAGAAACAAGTTCAAAGGGCCTTACAGTCATATAGTCAGGGGTCTGGAGTTTTAGTCTAAGTACAGGAGGAGACCATATAATAATTTTTATTTTTTAAGTCACATTCATTGAGGTATGATTTATCTTATATACATATATATATGTATATAATTTGAAGTAGAAGCTCCTCGCAGGCTATGAAACACATGTATTAATACAATTCTCAGAGTTAAAGAGAGGAACTTTATGAAGATATGTTTATTTTGTTATTTTTTCTAGGGGGATACAATGCATTCTATGAGACTGGGACTCTCTGTATAAATATATATATATTTATATTTTTATATGTATAAATGTAATAAATTTCATCCTTTTTATGTATAAAAATTTGATGATTATAGAAAATGTATTAATATAAATATGTATAACTACCACAATCAAGAAATAGATCATTCACATCACCCCAAAAATTTCATCCACCCCTTAGCAATCACTGATCCTGTTTTGTCCCTATAGTTTTTCCAAAATGTCACATAAATGTAATCGTGTAGCCCTTTGTGTCTTGCTTTATTCATTTAGTATAACGCCTATCAGAATCATCCGTGTTGCCATATGTTATCAGTTGTTCATTAGTGCTGAAAGAATTCCATTGTATGAATTACTATGATTTGTTTATCCACTAACTGGCTGATGAATAATTGGGTTATTTTCTGTTTGGGCCATTATGAATAAAGCTATGATGAGTTTTTAAAGAAGGAATGACATAATTTAACTTATACTTTTTAAAAACTCTTTCTGGCTTCTGTCTGGAGAATGAATTTCACGGCATCTAAAGTGGGAGGCCAGAGGCAGGGAAGTCTGTACATAGTCCAGGTGACAGAAGATGGTAGCTGGTACCAGCACAGATGCAGAGAAGTCAGTAGAATCACAATAGTTATTCTGAAAGCAGAATGTAGAGCATCTGTAGTAATGAAGAAGGAGGAAAAATCAAAGATGCCTCTTTGTCTGGAGCAACTAGATTATTGTTCACTTCTTCGTTTCCAATTATCTATCCCCATATCAATTTAGTATAACCACTCCATGGGTATCAGTTAGTGAAATTAAATTTGGGACATCAAACATTTGAAAACATAGAGTTTTCTATGAAATAGACAATATACCATCTAGTCCCATAAAAACAAATCTTCGACGACAGACAGGAAACTTCTATAGCCTTATAATAAGTTTCTACAAGAGTATCAACAAAACATAATTTAATTTCTCTTCAGAGTTACACTTGGAACACTAAGATTAGATCAGACAATTTGGGAAATTTAAAATCCTGTCACAGTCACATTTTGGCCTAAATATTAATGTAAGAAAAATATTAGAACTGTAAGAGACTCGCTTTCACTTGGATATCTGAAGCAGCACATAATTCAGTGAGAGATTACTCCGAGGGTGGCCCTAATTCCATTAACAAAGTGTTCCCCTAGAAAAAATAGGAGAATAAACACATCCTCATAAAGCATCTCTCTTTAACTCTGAGAATTATAGACTTGTACCACATGGTCTGTAAGGAATTTCTACTAAAAATCATTTTCTACTCCCAATTAATAAAGATTGTGGACAGATCTTTGTTTATCCTGTACTCAGTAATTACTGAAGTTGAACCCATTAAGTAAAGAATAATATCTTGTTTGTCCTAATATCCAAAACTCATAACCATGTAAAATTGAAATTTTTGTACCTGTCATGCAATATCCACACCATCTTTTCACTTGGAGCTGCAGAGAATCAAGTCTGTGTACCAAAACTTTACAAAGAATTTTGGATGGATTCTACTTTCTCTGCACCTACATACACATAAACATAACAAAAATTACTAGCAGTAAGGACCGACCTTCATTTCCATCATTCTGTAGACAGATAAAAATATACTTTTACTTAATTTTGAAGATTCTTATAATAAAAATAAAACTCCATATAACTCTTTCAAAATAAAAAAATAATAATACCAGGTATTTATTTGTTGTTTTCTTCTGTTAATGATGCTTTTTTTTAAAACTGATGGAAGTAATAATTTTAGGGGCTCCTGTGCTATGAATCGTTTTAGTGATGATATCGCTTTGTTAAATTTTTGGGTTTTTATCAAGCATTTTGTAGGTGTCTGCATTGTACCACAAACTATGTTATGCAGTGAGGACACAGAGGTAACAGGAAATAGCCTCTGTTCTCCGAAGTTCATTTTGTAAAGAGGAAGACATTGCATAATAATGAATATAAGTTGGTTCAAGGCTAATAGTATCAAATAACTATGCGAATATTTATGCGTACCTCACACATACACATGGCGTCCCAAACTTTACCAAAATACATATCCCTGACTCTTCACACCAGTTCTTCACCATTCGAAAGAATATCCCACTGCCATGTAACAACACACATATTAGATACGTAAAGCATTTTATCAATTTTTAATTTGAAATTTTATACAGTTATTATATATAATACACTTTATAACTCAGCACACATATTATTGTAGTCTATTTCAATCTATGACAATCTTGGTGACTTCAGGCCATTTTTTATTCTGACTTTTAATTACTCATCTGTAAAGTGGGTTGATAACACCTGTCTCATAGGATATTTGTCAAGATTTGATAGAACAATACATGTAATGGCCAATAGCCAATACCTAAAAGAGCTAAAAAAAATTGATAGATATTTGCAGCAGCAGCAGTAGTGTTGTCATTGGTAATCAAACACAGCTGCAATGTTTGCTACCAACAATAGGCACAAGTCAGTTATCCAGGTGGCCAGAATTTGGAATTCAGCTCTGCCACTTAAATATAGTACTTTACTCTCAGAATATCAACATATAAGTGAAAATTTCCTGTATAATCAGTTCTGAACATTTTAATTGAAATACAGTAGAATCCCTTCTATCACACACTTTTATCTAAAGAAATTTGATTTGCTTCTAGACATGGTATAACACTTTGGAAATACAAAGACATATTAAAGGAAAAGCCCTGCAAAGGAGGAAAATCTAGAAAGGAAAATAAACTTACATACGAATAATGGCAATGCAGTGTGTAAAAGTAATATGTACAAGTTATTATGACAGAGGAAGAAGTGACAATTTTTGAGAAAAAAAATGGTGATGAAAGGCTCTGTAGGGCTTACTAATCCTTTATAATAAATCATTTTATAATATTGACCTGTTGTGTTCTCTATCTTACATTTGGAAAAAAAAATCAACAACCTTTATACATATATGCCCCTACACATGTGCACAAACTTTTCTAAATGCTAGATGCCTCTCATCTCCAGTCAACTAGAGCATTTTTCTTTCATCTTATGCTAAACATTGTGCAAGGAACTGCAAATACAAAGACACATTAAGAACTAAATGTTTATATGAATGTAACTAGCATATATGCTTATTGATACATGCATGAACATGAAAACTTTCTCAGAGAAGCCCTCCTGACCAATCTAATTGCGCCTTCCACTACTCTCTAATTAGCTCACATTATGTTCCTCATAGAATTTAACACTTAACTGAAATTATATTCTTAATTTGTTTCTTCTTTTTCTTTTTTTTAAATCTGTCTCTGCAGTTAAAATTTAAACTCCAGGAAGGCAAGAACTCCCCATATTTCCTTGCTGTGCCCTCAGTACTGAGAATCCTCCCTTAACCTACTTGGTGCCCATGAAATTTGTCTTAAGTAGATAAGTAATGAATGCACAAAGAAATGTATACGGGTATTAGTCCCATAAGCCCATATGCCCCAGTCCCATTCTTACCAGCCACTAAAGTTTGAATTTATTGCATTTTTAGAAAGCTTGTGAATTTGCTTGTCAAGTATAAATGACTGAAAAACCCATAACCAAATGAGATATACAAATTCTGCTGACAAACATAAATGGATCTTGTCTCCTGTTTATCATAATTCTAACATGCATCCTTTCTGTCTATAAAAATAGTTATGTCATTAAATCGTAGTAAATATGGCAATGGTTTATGAGACTTGCATACAGATATAACAATATTTCTTAAACTTTACCTCACAACTAAATATCTGAATTAATGTTTTATTTAGCAAGGTGACTAATCCAGCTTAACTGAAATTATAATCATATATTTGCCCATATCTTAATCATACCGCAATAATGTCAAAGCCTATAATACGAGCAGAATTTTTATCACATCTCTAGTTTAGCTACATTCTTTTCTCACCCAGCCCCCAGGAAAATATTCATGAGGTAAAACTGGCAATACAAAAATAATTATTCGAAAAACATTATATGAGGTGAGTTGTTGCTTCTCTACTGGATGCCAGTTTAAATTGAGCTAATTTGTTTTACCAGTAGCTTAAGAAAACCCCAGCACAGCGGCATGACAATTATATCCAGGTGCAAGGACTTAATTCAACAAATTTTAGGTGGATACTTCCAGTCTTCATGGTAGGCCCTGTTCTCAGCTGTGGCTAAGAACAGATGCCTTGAAAAACCTCCGTAAATGTGATCCAGTCAGTCCTTGAATAGAGACGTTGAAATATTTTCCAAAAAAGTAATAAGGAATATGATATTCTTATGACCATAATTCCAATATACACATCATTGAGGAAAATGACATAGTAGGAATTATGTTAAATATATGAACAAAATAAGGGAAGAAATTTATTCTTTTGAATTATTTTTCTTTTATATACAAGGTATATATATATATACACATTTAATTTTTTTAATTGTAAATGTTCGCATAAATTTTAAGAGAATATATAAACATATAGATACAAACTAAAGCCATCAACACTGATATATATGCAGCAAACAGTTTCTGAAAGGACTTTAATGATGCTCCAGACAGGAAAAATACAGGACGTCAGATTTAAAAAATGAGCCTCCGAATGATAAATCCACTTGTTCAAGTTCGTGACAAGCAGCTTAGCAGGGAGAGGAAACTATAGTGTAAGTGCTGCAACTTCACTTTTTTAAAGTCAAGATTTTTTTTAATTAAATAAATTTCAGGTTCTTGCTTATCTAATTCTCAAACAGCTCTCCTTAAATGATCTTGAGCAAAATGAACAAAAACATTTCATGATTTCAGGGCTAGAAACATAACCATGTATTTTTTTCCAGCATACTTCAAGATAATAATTTTTTCAGAATCTGTTTTTTTTTAACTCATTACTGATGAAGTTACAACAGGAGAAAAATTATAACTTAATATTATAGCAAACTGTCTTTTGTTAATTGCTAAAATACTACTATGCAGGCATATATTGGACCTAGACATAATTAAAATTTACTGCTTATTATTAGTATAGCAAGACTGGCAGCTACTAAGTATCATCTATATACATTTCCATCACCTTTAGTTTGCCAATGTTGATAGGTCTAAATATATTAATGGATGACTACCAAAATTATCTCAGATTGGGAATTTTATCACGAGATAGTTATTTTGGCTCCTCTGACATTTCTTATTTTATCCCAACCAAGAGTACAATTTTTAAAAATTTAAAGTTTTCTTTAAAACTTCTGATAATTTCTCTAGTAAAACTCTAGGCACAAAGCTTTATTTTATTAAGAATAATCTTCAAGCATTAACAATACTAATTAAAACCATGCCAAACAATTTGAATTGAACAATTGGATAATGCTTATTCAGATGTAGTGTGAATAGTCTGAACATTTTGAAAAACATCCAAATGGGATACAAATAAAAAACTGTCAAAAATCTGAACCAAGTTCAGCCAGGCATACAAAACCAGTTCCCATGAACTGAAAGGAAAAATTAAAACCAGTCAGAAGTCCTGATAAATTTTAATGCTATATAACAACTTTTGCTAGTGAGTCCTAAACAAGGCATTAATAAACTTTAATAGATAGACTAAAATCTCTGGGGCAGAGATTTTAGATACTAATAATCTAGCAATTTACATTCTCATTATGCTCAATTTCCTCATATATGAAAAAAAGTAATTTGGATGTGATATTCAACTCATAACAGCAAGATCACAATTCCATCATGAGATCCATATCTAAATAATAAAATTTAACTCAAAGAATCAATCTTCAATTGCTTCATTATAAAATATTTGAGTTATCATATAGAAAGTTAACTTATTTGAAGAAGAGAGATACTTGACACTCAAAACAATTTATAACAACATAGCAACATACAGATAGTCCAAAACCAAATATTTCGACATTCATTTTTTTACTTTCAACAAATCTTTATTGAACTCTTAAGCACTATAACAGTCAAGGTACAAAAATACATAAAAATTTAATTTTGATCCCATAGAAGTTCAAATTCTCATAAGGAACAAAACTCTACAACAAACTAAATCATTAAACTTTATTAACTACTCTAACTGAAAATTACATTTATCTAAATATTATTTTTAAAGTAATTATACAGGTTTAGATGCTAGTGTTTTCCTACTATAGTAGGAAACCTACTACTAGATGTAGATTTCCTACTACAGTAAACAAAAATGTATTATTCTATTCTGTACCTTAAGTATTTGATGAGGCCTGAAAATTACAGATAAGTGAATTTGACCCTGTAAACTGAATTCTGAATAATTAAAATCACCTAAAAATATTAATAAGATGTTTTCACACAAGAATTTAACCAAATATAAGAGAAATAATTCCCAATCTCCTGTGATCCTTATTACTACATTTACCATAGAGCATTAAAGCCTGTAAGTGACCTTGGACATGATCTAGGACAAAGCTCCCATTTCTCAGGTCAGAAAACCAAGGCTGGGCAACAATGTGGCCAGCTAATTAGTGACACAGACTTAGGTCCCAAATCTGCTATATTCCAGTCCAAAGAATACCAATAGTACACTATGCTACTTCTCAGCTAAAATTTATGATTTTTTTCTACATGTACAACATAGGTGCTGAAGGTGTAGGTAGAATTTTTTTAAAAAGAGGAGTTTCAAGCTGCTCAACTTTACAAAGTCAAGTTGTATCATATGGAAATTGTTTGACCATCTGTCACCACCCTCGATCCCAGGAGACATTAGGCAGTGCTATAGGAAGATTATTATTTATTTGGACAAACACGGGAGATAAAGTTTGAGAATTAAAAAGTATCGAAATTGTTAAAACTGTGAAGTGTCCCAGCATTTCTTAATCACAGATAGATGACAAGAAGCAGTTGGGGAAAACAATCTCCTGTTAAGAAGAAAAAGAAAATATTGTTTTCTGGTATAAAAAATTAGTTTAACTTCTTAAAATCACTGAAAAATTAGGTCAATGATATTAAAGTGCTAAAAATACTTAAAAGTCATGCTTAAAGTAAATATAAAGTGTGTCCTACTCTTCACGCTTTTACTTTTGTATCCTACTGGGTAGAAATGTGAAACATTGGAAAGATAAAAATCTCTCGTAACTTATATGAAACTGGTGGAAATGATGGTAAAGTTGTGGAATATCATTTATCCGCGGAGTTGTTAATATGATTTTTAGCACGGTTTAACAAAACAGGTTAATTTTAGTTTCAAAGAACATTGTTTTTAATTTCAATTTTTTTCTGATTATACTTCACAATAGATAATTACAAGTGTAATGATTATTGGTCATTGGCCATTAATTTGTTTTGGCATATATACCTCAGTGGGCAGTAATTACTGCTCAGCCTTCAATAAGATATCATTAACAAAATGAGAAGACCAGACAAAATATGTTAATTACTGTAAGTGCTCCATTGGCTCCTCCCTGGAATAAACAAGTATAACAATTAAGATCACACTTACTTTTTGCCAGACTTTATTATGCAGTGCAAAAAAGAAAAAAAAAAAAAGGCAATGCTACATAATTGCAAAAAAAGATATTTTGGCAGATTAATATTATTTTCCCTTTCAATTCATATCAGCAACTTTTAAAAACCCAAAGATAGACAGCAGCTATTGTACCAAGCAGCAATTTCATAAAAGCTCATTGTTAATAATCAAGGAAAATAATTAATTGACTACAGGACCCTATTATAATTAAGATGAAAAATATCTCAAAATTATGGAAATGTTTTGATATTTTTAAACTATTTTTAGAGGAAGTTAAATTGATTTCCTATTAGTCTATGTATAAATAGACTAGGGAATGTTTTAAATGCTGCAATTAAGCACTTAGAATATACCAAACTCAACATAATTTGTTTGGGTAGCCAGTGTAGAGTTCTAAGCATTTCTTCCGTGGTATTTACAGTATGTTGCTAAACTGAAAGCACAGTCAAAATATCTGTCAATACAATTCTCTCTAGCTTTTAATCTTTATTAATGCAATTCATCTTTCAGAACTTTCTAAGCATATTAACTCTTCCTAAGCATTTATCTTCTACATCTTCAGATACATGTCTACATATTTCCTATTGCTGTTCATTCAGCCCTTTACTGCGACTGGGTTTGCCATGCATCTCAGATCCAAACCCTGCAGCTGTTCCTGCCTTTCCTTTATTGTTCTGCGCAAGGCACATCTCATTTTACCCTCATTCTTCTGTAGTTTTAGGCCTTTCCAATTTCCCTTTCAACTGCTCCAGCTGTACTTTTTACAACCCAGCTGTTGGAAGCCTTTTGCTGAGACTCTCCTTCTTCCTAAAGAGGTCTTCCTGACCTCAGGCAACTCCAAAACCAGGTTGCTTCCAGATTCTCTGGTCCTTCTTGACATTCTCTCAGGCCAATTCAAGTCCATCAAATCCACCTTGATCTGAGAAATTTTAAGTCTATTTGGACTTGATTGTGATCACTTATAATATTATACAATTGGATATAAATAACCAAAACTTTTCACATATCCTCATAGTCATGAATATTTATGCAGTATAAATTTTTCTGAAGTTCTAGGATGTTTATACTTAATAACATTTGTAAATAATATTGTCTGGAACAGTAACATCAATAATAATTGATGTCAAAAGATAAGCTAAAAGGACCACAATGGTTCGATATAGATCATATTCCATTACCTTTTATAATACGTATTCAGAAACCTAAAGAGATACATGTGATCTTCTTTGACTAATCAGAAGAGTCTTTATCCATGGTGATAACTTAGAAGTTTTCAAAATTAAAAAATTATTGCATACTTCAAAATATCACTAGTATCAATGCAAATATAAAATGATTTCTGACTTACAAACTTCTTCTCCAAGAAACTTTCTTAGATAGTCTAGATTCAATCTCCTTTTTGTTACCAGAATACGCAGAATTTCCTCTCTAAGAGCACTTATCATTCTGAATGATAGTTCTTTGCTTGTCTGTCTTCCCCAGTAGACTATGAAGTCTTAAAGAAAAGTGGATTTTGTATCTCACATACAAAATACGCTTAATGAATTCACTGACTAAATGGCCTCAAATGAGTATAAGTTAAAAAAAAATTGTTTGAAGTTAACAAGTAACTGGGGGACAAGCTTAGACATTGAGAATTTTGTTTTAACTACTTTTAAAGAATGTGAATTCATTTTTCATGTGATTTATTTTTTGTTTCTGTTGTTCATAATTATTATCTCAGCATAAATATCTATTAGTTTTGAAAACTATCATAGTTTTCTTTGAGTTTGGACAGGACCATTCTGAGTATATTTAGAGACTTACATATGTATCTGAAAAGTTTCAGATTTCTGCATAACATTTATTAATTTATTTGTTCATAGAAATGTATTATGTCATAGAGGGGCACATTCTTCTACCTGTAACTCATGTATCTAATAATAGATTATATTTATTTCCATTTTGTGGAAATAACTTTTCTATAGACACTGCATCTCGGCAAGTCTCAAGGTCTTAACTTTTGCTAAAAATTTATATCTCTAATAATAGAAAAACAAATGAGAATCTAACTAATGAATTTTATAAAAAAAATTTACATTTAATGCATTCATAAACCAGGCAAATAATATAAATTTGAGACATGCATAACTTAAAAACAAAGGATGAAACCAAATATAATTTAAATAATGCAAGGAAAAATAGTAGTTATCATTAAAATAAAATCAATCTATGCAATTTCAGAGTATATACAAACATTATTTTAAAGGAGCATGTAATGCTTATGAGCTATTTGACATGATCATCAAAATAATAAGCAAATTTAGAAAGTTCAAAAGATGCCTCAGATTTGATACTCATTTAAAAATATTCTTGATACTTAAAATCAAATTTAAAATTTAAAGTTGCCTTTGGCTACTACTGGCCATAAGAATTCATAACTTATAATAATAAGAGTGATCTAATTATATACCCCATTTCTCTAAGAAATGCATTAAACCAAAGCTGATGCATGATTCTGAGGTCATCTCTCACCACGTTCTTAAAATTAGTGTTATTATTCCCCAGATTTCTGTTGCCTTTATCTAATTTTGTGACTTGTAGTTTCCTGTCCCTGTAAAGTCTGTTGAACTCATTATCACAATAGTTTTTAAGAATAAATTTTAATAGCTTATGTTTTCATTTGTATTTGTTATAAAGTAGGTACCTCATCGTTTATAATTTTAAAAAAGCACCCTTACCTCTCCTTACTCCCTTTTATAACCACTGTAAAACTCACCCGTTACTGAATTGGGGAAAGGCAGAAAACTGAAACTCTCTTTTGATGTTAAATATACGGAATAGAGTACCATTTCCTAATAAATTAAAAAAAAAAAACCTTAGTTACTTTTCTTGAATTCCTTACAGCACAAGCCAGTCACCTAGTAGATGTTCAATAAGTACTTGATGATTGATTCTTTAACTCACAGTAAAATAAAAAGGACACTAAAAATAAAAAAGATACTAAGGGTGACTTTCAGCTTCCACCTAAGAGAACAATGACTTTTTTAAAGTACATACCCTTTGACTTAGCACTTCCACTTCTGGAAATATTTTAAGAAAGCAACTAGGCTTGTATGCAAAAGTACAAGATTATTATCAGACTGTTGCATATATTAATGAAATCTGGTAATAACCAAAATATTTAGCAAGAAATTGACTTAGCAAATAAATTTTGGTACAATCAAATAATGATAATCCAATTAAGAAGAGAAGTTTGAGATGCATTGCTGAGTAAACAAACAATATTACAAAATAGAATGTATAGTATATCAGCCTGTTTACATACATATTTGCTATGGCAAAGAAGATTATGCACACATTAAGCTTGTTTCCCCTCCAGGAGGGGTACATACCTAAATTACATTTCCTAGTGTAAGTGGAAATGATGTTCACTATTTTGCAGTCTGAAACATGTAAACAAACAAGTCACTTGTCACCCCCTTTCTCTTCTTCCTGGTTGGAGGTCAATGGACCAGAAACTCCAGTAGGAGGCCGTACGGACCCTGCCCTGAATGACTACATAGAGCAGAGTGCAGCCGCACTGTAGTCACCCCCACCCCTACCATTCCTCCTGTCCCCGCTGATGGCAATCACCTGCCAAGAGAAAAATAAGATTCTATCTTGTTAAGCCACTGAAATTTTAGAGAGTATCTCTTTCATCAGTTATGATATCCTAACTAATATTATTCATAGAAAAGAGTAATAAACTAAATATATCAAAATTTTAACAGTAATGGCAATTGATTTTTTATTTTTCTTGCTTAAACATGTATTAATTTTGTGATAAAAACATCTTAAGAAAAGAAAATCTTTGGTAGCAAAAACATCACAAATAGGATTTTTGACCCCTAAAGATACCACTTCCAAATACAGAAAAATTAATGCCTATCTTTCATTATCATAATATGTTTCTGCAATTCAAAGGAAGTATAGCATTTTGCTAATGCTTCCTGAATCATGCAATGTTATTCAGAAAATGACTTAAGCACGATATATAATTAATTGCTTTATAGGGACATTTTTGCCTTGGTTAATGTCCTTAACAAAAGCCATAAATTATTATCTTAATTGTTGCTAATATGCAACAAAAGCTCTACTACAAGTGTATTTCCACTGCTCAAATCCTGAACAAATTAAATACCATCTTGCACTATCTCTTCAACATCTCCACACTTGACTGGATCATCTTGACTGAACATGTCAAACTTGACAAATTCTTCAGCTCTTCGAATGACTTTAACTCAATTTTTAAGCACTCTGACATACGAGTCAAAACTCTGTTAATGTGATTTACAGTTAAATTAACATGAAAACATCATTAAAATAATGGTAAAAGGTTAAGGATTCGAGCTGCCATTGCAGAGGAGAGGAAGGCAACGTGGTGCTGGGGTGCTCAGTGCAGCCTTGCTCAGCCATCTCTGCCTGGGCTAGGTAGCTCCGAGGGTCTTTTGTCAGTGACACCTCAGCTAGAGACGTACAACCTCCATCTGAGCATTTCAGAGCATTTATATTCTGTGCACAAAAGCGTGCTAAAATGAATGACTGAAGTGTCTTTTGTAAGTTTTATAAGCATGTGAAAACAGCATTTTATCTGATCTTTACTTTGCCTTTGCATAAGAATTTTACCCTTTATTCATCCTTTACCTCACTTTACAGATGAGGAAACTGAAGGTTATGTCAGGTCAGTGTCACAGGCTTATAGGAAACAAAGGTGTAACCCTCCCACCTCCACCACCATAATCAATCTCAGGTAGCCTTTTTCACTGTTATCCTCTTCCTTCAATGAAGTCCTTTCCAGGGAAATAATGACACTAAATTTGAGCTCTTGCCTACCTTGATGCCTCCTGCTAACTTCTGCCTTGCCACCTTCTCCCATCCTGCTTCCCCCATCCACTCCAGTTCAGTCTGCAAATTTGAGTTAAGTCGTTTATTTCTCTTTGAAGATGTTTCTACATTTGCTGGGCTGCATTCTCATCACTCAAAAGCTTTCATCCCTGTAGGCTTGTCTGCAAGCCATAAAACAACCTTTGACCAGACTGTGAGCCCTCAGAGACAAAATATGTACTACATCCGGCCTTGTTTCCCCAAAGCCTCACACAGTGCTTAGCTCATTATAAGTTCTCAAAAATAAATACATGAGTGAATGAATGAATGAATGACAGAGTTACTCCATTTTTTAAAGATATTAAATGAAATGAAATTCACAATTTCTGAATACGTTACAGTAGATCCCAACTTTTCTGGTTCTAGGAGAATATTTATTTCAATATCTCTCTACCTACTAAGAACATCTTTCTTACCCTAGTTTTGCCTACCTAGCAATTAAAGCCTTTTCATTGGAGCCCACGATTATTGCAAAACTGAGACTTCAAACATTTTTTTATAACGTGGTCGAAGTTCATCTTTCTTAGCGATAGATGTGCAACTTACTAAAGGCACTTCAGTTACTCATTCTTTACTGAACATCCATTAAGTTCCAGGAAAATGTGTTTTAATGATGCATTCAATCCAGTTTCTGCAGTCAGATAACTCAGAGACTGGTTAAGGAGAAAGACAAAGAAAAATGTTAATATAATTTTAACACAATCGAGAAATACAAGGTATACAGAGATGCGCTGAGTGGAGGTGAGACCGTCACAGAAGGCTTCCTAGAGGTGTCAACCCTTCATCTGAGCTTTAACAATGAGTTTTTGTTAAACAGACAAAAAAGGAGCTGAAGTTCCAAATGCAGAAGAAATGAAATACAATGCTACTGAGATGAGGGGGAAAAAAACAGAATATGTATGGAGAATAATAGAACCTCCACTGCTAATGAAATATAAAAATATGAGAGCCAGAAGACTTAAAAGAGGAGACCGTTAAAGGAGAAAGGGAGGCAGCAAAGGATCATTGTACCCCATGTTAGGGTTTAGTCTTTGACTTCAAAGAACTATTATGTACACAAAAATGTGGTTTTGACACAAATATTTATCATTAAAATAAGTATATACTGCCTGGGCTACCAGGATTTGATTATTTTATACCTGGTATTAAACACTTTTCTTAAATAATCCTGGAAGGGAATATGGATCCCATCATTCAGATTTTTTTCCCTAAGATCTTGGTTTTCTTTCTAGGAAGAATTAAGGTACTTCTTGACTCCTTTCTGAAGGTAACTACTATATCTAAAGAATTATTTCCTCAATCCTGTTAGTCCTGTTGGTGTTCTTTCACTCATTGATTTGCTCTCTCCCTCTCACTCTCATTGTTAACTGTCTCACTTTTTTCTCTCTCAACCATCTTTCCTTAGATGTCATTGTCACAAAGGGGCTTGATAACTATCTTTGATTCTCCTGAAATGCTTCCCTAAGTCAACAATATGGGACACTGGGTCAGAATACAGCTCTCTACTCATGCGTCGGGCCAGATCTTTTTCAGTTGTCATGTTGGCACTCATAAAACACATCTGGGGCTTCAGCCTGCCCTGAATCTTGAAAGAGTAGGGCATAAACCAAATTCTGGAATCCTCTGTTGATAATAACCCATTCGATATAACACCTGGAGTGTTTTTTTATTAGAGAGAGTGCTAAGTGGTGCTGATGCAGTTTGATGGAGCTGCCCCCGGAATGCAATAAAGAGCAGGGGACAAGCTCCTTGGAGTGTGTTCCTGAATTAAAAGCCAATGGTTTAAAAGGTCACTGGAGAACCTAGATAGGAAGAGGAGCTAACTCTATGCCTGTTGGCGACACTGAGTATCGCCATTTACATCCAGGTGCAACTCAAAGTGTTAGGAAGAAAATTATGCAAAACTTTACATTATGTTTGATCCTGGCTAACTTAGAAAGGCACATTCAAGCCAAAGTGCCACTCCACTAGTGAAAATGAAGTTTTACTGCTAATGAGTTCAAAATTTAAGACCCATACAAATGGAAGCTGTGTGCTTTATAATTTCCATTTCTCCTGAGTTTAATCTTTGGGGTATAGTACAAGATCCTGTCTTTTCTACCTGAAAACATACAGTACTATTGGTGGAAATATCTGAAATATTAATTTTTATTACTTTACCTGAAATTATTGTTAAAAATAAGTATCTAAATAGAAAGTCTTATCATTTTTACATGAATTTAGTAGCTCTACTACTAACTTTTTCAAAGTAAGAAATCCAAGATTATTTTAATCTAAATAGTTAAGGGAAATTGATGACTATATTAATCCTAGGATGAGATAGTTTAATTCAATCATGCTTTATTAAAGGTGTACTCAGATAGTTGCTCCTTTAACAGTCTCTTTAGTAACTTAAGTCTGAAATTTCAGTCTGAAAATACAGATTGATTTCATTATTTTTTCCACCTTTGTACAACAGCATATTTGGCAAAAATTATGATGGTTATTCTGGTTGTCTCGGAATAATTCAAATGACTTTTTTCCAAAAAGAATGAATATGTACGTTAAATCACTTAGCACATAAAATGAAATTTTATGTTTTCACATTGCTTATTACATAAAATGGAATTGTTTGTTTTCATGAGCATGTTGACTGATATTTCCCTATCATAGTCAAGATCCTATTTTGAATGTTTTCTTAATTATATGCACTATTGCTGACCTTTGTTCATTGAAAAGCATCAGAATAACTATGATAAGTTTTTAAATAATAGCGATATTGTCAGCTATTAATATAAAGTACAATATATTTTTGTTAAAAGGAAATCTAAAGAGCATAAATTTTCTAACGTAAAAAAAGGCTCGATGCTTTCTTAAGGACTAAAACCTCAACTCGTAATTTTTTTAAGGAATAAAATGCTTTAGATACCTCTGTATCACCTAGACAACACAATTCAAGTTCTCCTGATGTGGTCTGACATGTCACAACTCCTAAAACCTAATCCAAGCCAAATCCTATTTTAATTGATTAAAATAAATGGATATTTTTAGAGATTAAAAAAGTACACAATATCTGCATTGTAGCTTCTTGTTTATGATATGCCAAAATGGAGCATTCTTTTGTGCTATTTGGAAACTTCCAAAATTTGTAGAAAAGTTTTGTTTTTAATTAAAGTGTATTACACAACATCAGAATTTTTCTTTGTTGTTATGTCAAGGAAACATATAGAAATTTGAACTCTGAGCTGTTACTGATTTATTCTGATGCTAAAGCATTTTGCTCCCATGTAAACATTTCCTGTGACATGAATATGGATAGCTCTGTGCCCTGGAAAAGTCCATTATTATAGGATGCATGTGGTTTTGACTCCTGAACCATGAAGCATATGAGAAAATCCAGTTTGCTGAACAAGTGTTTATAAACATTTGGTACACCCCTAAGCTAAAGAGATAATCACTGTATCTATTTTTTGAAGTAGCCATCTCATTGTGGTCTCTGCCTTACTTTGCATTCATTTTTTCAGCAGCTAAGTTGAAGTCTCCCTTCAAGGTTCTGATTAATAGATGTGGACTTTATCCATTCTGGTTCTGCAGCCACCTAACTGAGCACACAGATGTCAACATCAAGGAAAAAAACTAACAAGTTAATGATATATTCCACATGAGTGTTTAAGAGTATATCATTTCTTAATGCAATCTTTCATAATCATAAAAATATCCACTTTCACAAGTGATATGAACCATATCTTTAGTTTATTGCTTTTTAAACCTGAAAATGAGCCACAAAGGATTGAATTTTTATGATTTTTTTCAAAAGGCTTTGGACTCTTCGGAATGATAAAACACTAAATACGATTTCCAAGTTAACTCTAAATTCATATAAAAAAACATGACTACGAAGACTATAATAATAATTGTAATATTATATGAGCTTTTTTTCCTAAAAGGAAAATAATTTATAAAGTCACTGACTCATTGATTTATTTTTTTCCCAAATTTACCTGAGCCACAGGATCACCTTGGGAGCTTTTTAACACACGGTGGCTCACACAGATCTTATGATCAGAAAATTTTGGAATGACAGATTTAAGCGTGCAGTGGGGACCAGGGACTAGATAGATGTGTGTAATAATATTTCGTCCAGTTTTAATGTTCTACGGTCTGTGAGTTGACTCAGATGCCACAGTTCTTTCTTTTAATATATATATAATACATATTAATGCAGATCTAGTCTTAGACATCTAAGAGACATAGAAGCCATAACAGAAACTTGTTAGTGATAGATGATAGACAGACAGATAGATAGTAGAAGTATCTAGACAGATATCAAAACACTGGACATTTTTATCAAACTAAGTCCATAAAGTTATAAGCTGGAACTCATGGTCCTTTTTCAAGTAGACATGTACCTGAAATGTAATAAACTCACGGAGAGAACAAGTGCAAACCAGCCACTAAAACTATTATTTACATATACTATATTAATCATATACCTACTCAATTTCTTTTTGCCTACTGATATATAGGCAGACTGCAAATGTGTATTTATTAATATTTATATTACTATATACTGTCTATATGGTTATTTTAGCTGTTATATATTTGAAGTTAACTACAAGGGAAGTTTGGATATAGTAAAATTAAATATTGTTTCATTTTGTTTTGTTTTTATGAGACACAATCTCTCTGTGTTGAGCAGGCTGCAGTACAGTGATCATTCACAGGCACAATCATGATGCACTGCAGCCTTAAACTCCCGGGCTTAAGCGATTCTCCTGCCTCAGCCTCCAGAGCAGCTGGGACTACAGGCATGTGCCACTGCACCTGGTTAATTAAATGTTTTTAAAAGCACAATTTGAAACCTTTGACCTGCTTTATTCAAAAAATTCTGGAGCAATAAAACTAGAGAACTGATAAATCTAAATTTTGAATTAGAGTCACTATTGCATATTTCTCAAATTATCCTATTCCTAAAGCTAGTCAACATCAGCCTGCAAAGAGTAATCTGAGCAAGCACTTCTCAAATTTTAATGTGAGTGCAAATCTCAGGCAAATCTTGTTAAACTGAAGACTCTTTTAGTGGATGGGTGGTAGGATCTGAGAATATGCATTTCTAACCAGCTCACACATTATGCCAAAGAATAATAATAATTTATGAAATACCTTTTAATTAGCAAAGCCCTAAACAATAGCTCTGAAGATAGAAAATTGAAAGATTTCTGATCCACACACATTTAATACAATTTAGGAGGAGAAAGGTTTCGCTGAAGCATGTTTACCATGATAGCAGTCTGTAGCTCCTGCCTCCTGAAAGGAAGATAATAACTAGAACTGAAAAAATTCCTCATGGGTTTCAGAATATTTTAAAAGGAAGCCCAGATTTGAATGTGTTTTGCTGCTGTTATTATTGTTTTGTTTGTTTTTTATATATTCAACTCAGCTGATCAGTAGGGCTTTTATTACTTTATATATTTGTCATTAACATCATCAACAACAGGGATTATTTACTGCATGGCTACTGTGTTAAGTCATGAGGTCCTACAGGCATAAAAGAAACTTATCCTTAATAATATTGTTTTATTTTATAATTTATTATTTGACTCCAAATAATTCCAACAAAGTATCTAGAAAACACACAATAAAACAAGAAACAAAATGTGGAAATGAGAGTGAAGTGAAATAAGATAGAAAACAAGATCCAGTATTTTAAAAATTCATATAATAAGCTCTTATATTAATGTTATAAGTGAGCCAAGATTTGATTCTGAGGCTGAGCTTTCTAGCAGCCAGAGCCAAGAGGAAAATGTAGCCAGACACAAGGCTTACAGTTTACTCAAATAAATAGATCTTTCCATGGAACTGATACCTAACACAAATTTCTCTGCTGTAGCTTCACTAAGGAGACTCCGTGATATGACATAAAAGACTGTGTCCTCAACAACATTTTTTTTAATGAACACTAGTACCAACAAATATAAGAAAGAAACATGCCTACAATTATAGGCTTATAAATTGGAAAAATAAAAGTAATAAGTAATAACATAAACCAAAAGTTACATAACAATAAAAATCAGCAATATTGTATATTGGGATAAGTTAAGATATATTTGTGCTATATTATATCACAATTATTTGCAATAATTATTCATTTTTGAGTGTGAATGGTGCATATACTTTGCCTTATAATTTTGAAGGAGTATTGAGGAATGTATAAAAATTTTAAACTGAAATAGATTTCAGATGGCAGAATGGGAGGGAAACACAGTCATAAACGCTGAGGCTGACTTGTAAGCACAGTGAATTCTCTCCAGTGAAAAAATAAATTATCCCCCCAACCCATGTCCCCTCTAGCTAGTCTCAGGTCTTCTCTTCTCTTCCCCTCCAAGGTCAAATTTTTCAATAAAATTATCCATTATTGATATCTCCATAACCTTACTTCCCACTCAATATTCAACCTCTCAAATCTGGTTTCCACCATATCACTAGATAAAAATTCCTTTCATAAGAATTTCCATTGTAAATTTACTAATTGTAGAACATCGACCTTTGAGAGTCCTCTATCTCCTATCTGAATGAGAGGGGGAAATGTCACTCAAGCAAAAAATAAGACAAATTACAAATAAAGAAAGAAGGTGATGAAAATTTTGACCCCTAGTTGGAATAAAAATGATTATAAGCACTGCTATAGTTGAAATGTGTCACCCAAAGTTTATGTGTTAGAAACTTAATTCCTAATGCAACAGTGTTGAGAGGTGGAACCTTTAACAGGAGATTAGGGCATGAGTGCTCTGCTCTCATGACTGGATTTATGTTGTATTGTGAGAGTGGATTCATTATTGTAAGAGTGGGTTTATTATAAAGGCATGTTTGGCCCTCTCTTGCTCTGTCTCTGACCCATGCTCTCTTGCCTTTTGCCTTCCACCATGGAATGATGCAGCAAGAAGGCTTTAGCCAGATGCAGAACCCTTGACCTTGGACAACTTCTCAGACTCCAGAACTGTAAGAAATAAATCTCTGTTTTTGATAAATTACCCAGTTTCAGGTATTCTGTTATAGCAGCACAAAACAAACTAAAACAAGTGCTATACGTGTTTACATGCTAAAATCCTATTATTCTATTCCCACTAAAGTATAGAATAGTCACAAAATAGTTTAATAAAATATGTCATAGAATAGCTTATGAAATATAAAATTCATGTCAACATGATTGTACACTTATTATAGTATATTATATATTAACTTTCCAAAAATACTTAAATTAAATCATTACTTAATGAAGGTACAGATGAACACTACATTTATTTTTGTATTCGTAAAATAATGGAAAGAGGACACATTCTTTTTTATTTGGTTATTCAGTCATGCTTAATTTGATTCATGTGTGTCAAATTCACTTTTTAAAAAAACTGTTTTTCTGTTTGAAGAAAGACATGTATGGGCTCTTTTTTGCTAAAATCCCCAAATTCCTAAAATCTCATAGCTAAATTTCCTAGAAAAAATATGATTATTTACAAATGATTGTATTTTCATGTACTAGTAATGCCCAGAACCTTGTATTATTGAAGTAAATATCAGCTCAGAGCTTCTTAAGTGTAAGACCCAGAATCTGCTTTGGGAAATACTGGATAAGTAAGACATGGTTTCTCTCCTCAGAATAGAGCAGGAGAGAGAACTCAAAAAACCATCAGAGGGATACAGACAGGTGCAGTGGAGACAGAGTTCAAAACTCCCTGTAATATATCAGAGAAGCTGGAGCTAAAACCAGGGAGTTAAGCTAAGCAGGGTTTCTCTACAGGGTACTGTGGGCATTTCGGTCATATAATTCTTTATCAGGGACGTGAAGGGCTGTGCTGTGCATTGTAGGATGTTTAGCAGATTACTGGCATCTACTCACTAGATTTCACTAGCAATCCCCTCCACCGCTCAGTTGTGGACAATCAAAAATATCTCCAAAAGTGGCCAAGTATCATCTGGAGGGCAAAATTGACCCCAACTGTGGTAGAACTAGACTGAGGGTACAAAGCATCCTGAAATGGCAGACCAAATCTGGGCTTGATTCAGAAAAATATATAATCAAATTTGTGAGAATAATAATGAGGATTAAAAGTAGACTTCATTTGTTAAATCATCCAAAGGAAGAAAACAAATATTTGTTCCAGGAATGATTATAGATTCTTTACATCCAAGGCCTAATATATATTTCACAACAAATATTTGAGGTTAGAATTGCTAATATTATCCCTGTTTTATAGATTTAGAAGCTGAAGCTGTTGAAGATTTTGTAATTTCCAGTATTCACCATGGCAATAGTAAACAATGAATATGGCTAACAATGGGGAGTAATTAAGTAAATTATGGTATGTCCACTAGATGTGATTTCATGTAACCAGTGAGAATTATAGTCATAAAGACTAGCCTTTTAGAGATATTCTTTTTGTTACAACATTAAATTATAAAAATAAGTCATAAGACTGTAAAATCACCATACTTACAACTAAGTTACAATAATAAGTATATAGAAAAAAGTGTCAAATATACAGTTAAATGCTATCAGGGATTGCATTAAGGTAATGGTAGTATTAATAATTTATTTTTTCTTTTTTCTGTAATGTGATATTTACAGACTTATAAGAATATTTTTAAAGATACATAAATTATTTAAACAAAGTTTTCTATTTTTTCTTTAATGTCTACACACAAAGATGCCACTGCTGACCCCAGTAAGTGTGCTAAATCTTGCTAGTGCTCCTCCTCGCTGGTCCTGAAGAAGGATTAAGCTCCCCTGCCCCCTTGAAAGTTTGTCATAGCCATGTGGCTTAATTCAGCAAATAAAATGTGAGCAGAAGTAACATATCGCTTTTACATGGAGCCATTTAAAAGCCATTCATGGTTTCCCATGATTACAGTGGCAAACCTTGAAGCTTCGTGTTGAAATGGAGGCATCATAAGATAATAGACACTGTCAGCCTAAGTCCCTGAGTGATTCGAGCAGACCCACCTCCCACCCACAACAATCTTTACCGATGTGTAGAAATACAAACCTCTGTTGTCTTAAATTGTTGAGATTTAGAGGTCTTTACTGCAGCATTACCTAATGTATCCTGACTAATACAGTAGTCCATTCTTGTGTTTTATTATCATTATGGTAAAATTTTTCCAAAGCCCAACCAAAATCATGTATCTGTCTGCCTTAATGAAATATATAAAATCATAAAATTTTATATTAGTTATATTCTCTAAGAAATTTCAGAAATACCAGAAATCCTGAGGGGGCACAAGGTTAAAATTCTTGTCAAAAGTAATAGATTCACGGGTCACAATCCTGATTTCCATACTATCAATGAAATCAAGTGAAACAAAGCCTGGCCTCCTCCAATGAACCGACTGTATCATCAATTTTTGTGGCTTATAAAGAATGAACACCTACAGATCCTTTACTGTAGGTTCTTTGTTCTAGTAGGTTCTTTGCTACTAATGCCTATCTAGGCATTGAGTTGTTTAGCCATAAAAATAAAACATAAGGAATGCCTGAAAGGAATTAAAATAATTAAGTTTAAAGAAGCAAAAACTCTATAAGAGAAATAGTGATCAAGTACTTTTCATATCAGTAAAGCACCAGGAATTAGAACTTATTCATTTGGACCCTCTTTTGGTATATATAGCCAAGCAATTTTCTTTATATGTTGTAGTCACATTTAGGTTGTGGTTTGTACATAATTCACTTTTCATATAAATGAGAGAATATTCAAAATTATTTCTAAAGCAATGTCATCTTCACTTGCATAACCATCTGCTTTCTTAAATGGAGAAGAGGAGGGTGGGTAGGTATGCCGAAAACAACACATAAGCCACAGGCTGAAACGTCAGTGTCCTTGCGTGTGTATTGCATGCTGTTCATGGACCAGCATTACAATCTGTGTTGCTGTGGATAAAAAGCTGAGCATGAAAAATATCAGAACACAAAGTTAATCACATAATAGAATGGGTTGATGAAGTATTTCTGTATAGTTTCAAAAATAAATGTTTTAAGTTTCTATCTTGGATAGTTTCAACTTTTTATAAAATATGACTATCATAAAACATTCTAGAGATTTTTTCATTTTTAAGGCATTTTAATCTTTTTATAAAATAAATTATATACCATGTCATTTGTTGTTTTCCAGTTTGTAGGTGGGAAAATTCAGAGGCTAGTTTTATGTTTATATTAATGCTTATAATACCCCACAGTATCTAATACATAGCCCGTACTCAAAAAGCATCAGATGTGTTTAATTGGATTCTTTTTCTTCAACATGGCCATTCTCCCTAGTATCTTTACCTAGACTTCAGATCCTCTTATATCAAAAGACACATTGAAAAACAGCATATAACGTCTTTCAAAAGTATAAGACAATAACAGGAAGAAGAAGTATTAAGTTCAGTTCCTTTATAGACGTATTTACTCTTATTTATTTACAAGAATTGAGATGGTTCAAATGAATAGTAGGCAAAATATACTTACTAAATTAGAAAACCAAAGCTAAACAGAGTATACAAAATAAATACTGTAGCCAAAATCATTATATGTTTCAAATGACAAAATAGCCAATTTAACTCTGAGGTTCATAACAGCCAATGAAAAAAACAAATTTGTAAAGGTACATAGTTCTTATTGTTAATAATTAACAGTAGAAAGCATATCAATTCCTCACCGAAATTTCTAATCCTTAAACTCAAAATTCTAAAGGAAATTCTCCCATGGGATTTAATCTGGGATCTCTGAGAAAGAAATAGACTGAATGTTGCTGCTTTTTGTGATCTTTTTCAATAAAAGCTAAAGGCAAGGAGAGTAACACCCAAGGTCTAATTTAATGTAAATAGACATAATTGCCATAGTGTCTTCAAACTGGATCCAATCATAAAACATCCACAAAAGTTGATGGAGGATGGGCCTTTGGACTGGTATCTCTGAAAAAATCGCTTCTCACAGTCAGACTTTGGATTAAGAATAGTGCATGGGAAAGATCACAGGCTTTGGAATCAAGGAGATCTGGATTTAACAATCTATTTGATCTTGAACAACTTATTTCTCTTCCCTGAGCCTCAGTTTCCCAAGCAGAATTTTTCAGGTGAGGAATAGAGGTAGAACATAAAAATCAACCGACACGTGCCCTTCAAAAAGCATTGCTTGCTACAGAAAAATGAGGGACTGGATAACACCTACTGTTGTTTGAAGAAGCATCTACACACCTTGGGTTCCAGATAAGGAGGCAGAACTGTCATAACTTTTACAATACCTGAAAAACCTATTTAAGATTCACATTCTAAGGAAGACCCACTTACGTCCTTATGGAGGAGAGACAAAGCTAAGATTCTCCTCAGAAAGCAACTGCGGTTGACTTTCAGTTATTACCCAAGTATTCAATTGAAAGCCCAAGTTTTCACATGACAGAATTAGTCTACTATCAACCCGGAAACTGTACAGAACAGATTCTTCCAGTTTTTAGTTGCCACAGAAAAATTTCAGTAACATTTCTAAGGGATAATGATTCTGAGCTACTTGCTTTTCCGTTAGCATGCCAGAATTGGTTAGCTGCAAATATTTCATATAAGCCCAGATCATTGAACACATGAACTAGACATATAGGTATATTTTGTGTTCATTGTTCTATTTTTAGGAGTATGTCTTTGCCAGATGATGTTTCACTTTTCCTATGGAAAAGTTAATATGGAGTCAATCTCCCTGACAGTAAATTTGAGAGCAATTTGCATCATGGAGTCATCAAACCAGGTTATCAGAAAGTAGATGGATACCTTTTCTACTATGGATGAGGTGTGAAGGTAGTTCATATAAAAATGTCGAAATACTAGCATATACATTAAACAGCAGTCAAACAAACGTGATCCCTATTTTCCACCACTAAATATTATCTGAACTATAGGTTATAGAATGGCATCCCTTCCAGACTTTAGAAGTGTGAATCACAACAAATCAAGTGATATCACTGGTTTCATACAAAACTATTTCCATAATATAATGTTTCTCATAATCAATTATAAATTCTATCATTTCTCTATTGATACAGAGGGTTCTTCCAAAAGACTTCATAATCCTTCTTCTTCTATTTAAGTCCAACTGAACTCAATGTATTTGATAATACTTTGTTTCAGAAAAAACCCAACATCACAAGAAACACAAGTAAGAGAAAAACAAGGCCACATTTTTCACATTATTATTTTTATTTTTATTTATTTATTTATATTGGATTTCCTGTTTGGCTCTCTATACATGTTTTAATCCGAAATTAAGGCCGGGCGCGGTGGCTCACGCCTGTAATCCTAGCACTCTGGGAGGCTGAGGCGGGCGGATCATTCTGAGATCAGGAGTTCGAGACCAGCCTGAGCAAGAGCGAGACCCCGTCTCTACCAAAAATACAAAGAAATTAACTGGACAGCTAAAAATATATATATATAGAAAAAAATTAGCCGGGCATGGTGGCACATGCCTGTAGTCCCAGCTACT
>RJWJ010015241.1:0-36513 GCA_004363605.1 Indri indri | reverse complement strand
CTGGAGGTTCCTGTCCCTGTCCCTTGCCTTTCCTCGTTACTTTGCCCCCCACCGCCTTTCCTCGTCCCCCCACCAGCGAAGCCTCCTGCTCACCGGCTGCAGCAGTCAGAGAAGAAGTTCCACAAGCCGCTCATGCTGCCCCCGCCCCCAGGGCCCCTTCGCTGGCTCAGGACGGGGCCGCTCCCCCCGGCAGGCAGCGCCGCAGGAAGGTGGGCGCGAGTGAGCCCCCGCTGTGTGGCGGCGGATGCGAGGGAGCAGGGGTGTGTGCGGGTGTCCCGGCCCAGCTCCGCGCAGGGGCTGGGGGCGGGGTGGCGGCCGGCAGAAGGCGGCGGGGACGTGGCAGCCCCGTCTCTGGTCCCTGGAGTCACACTCGACCTTCAAGTCTGGCACCCGAGGGGGCCTAGACGGGGTGGGGCAGCCCTGAGCGTGACGGGTGGGCCACGGGGAGGCTGAGGCGCAGGTGAGCTGTGCCGGTTACCCGGCCAGGAAAATGACATCAAGTCACCTCTACGTGGGGGAGAGAACGCGTCCTGACTTTACACTTGGGTACGGCCGCAGAACAGAGGGTGGCAGCCCCGTGGAGGAGACGCCCCAGCCTTGGTGCCCCGTCCCGAGAGACGCACGGGGCAGTGTGGCCCCCGGCAGAGCGCGGGCGAAGGGGGGTAGTTCGCTGTGCCAGACACAGGTAGGACGCGTGGCCGGCTGGGGCCTGGGCTGGTGGGGTCTCCTGGAGTCACAGGCAGCCCCCAAGGTGACAGTTCTGCCATCGGGAGCCAGGACAGGACTCAGCGCCCCACAGCCCGCTGTCTCCCTGCCCTGCTGGCACCTCCAGGGCCTCCGGCCTCACAGTGCGTGTTCTGTTAAGAGGCCACAGTGGGGAGGGCTCTCCTCTCCCTACCCCGCACGTGGCCCTGGGGCTGCCAGAAACCGGTGGGAAGAGCCCTGACTCCATCATCCATGTGGGCCGTAAGAGAAAGACTCATTGTCGGCTCCAGCTCCACTTTTGGACTCTGATAGGGCCAGAAAGTTAATCCTGGAGGGAGGGCAGTTGGTGTCCTGCCGCGAAGCCCTCGCGACTCTGGGCTCACATGTCCTTGAAAGAAGAGGGGGTCTTTGATGGTGACAGTGACCTTGTCGGTTTGCTCTGACTCGATCCTGTTCAGGAACGTTGGGTCCCTGCGGGGGGTGGGGGAGCCGTCTGAGCACTTGCCGCGGCCCGGTGGCAGTCACCCCGCTGAGAGCAGTGGTTCCGCCTGATGTGTTGCCAGGTCCTGACGGGTCTGTGCCCAGAGCTGGCCCTGGCGTCAGCCCCTCCCCAGGGCCTGCACCGGCTCACAGGGGCCCTGCCAGACCTCAGGTGGCCCCAGTGCTGGCCACTGCCACCTAAAGGCAAGTGGGTCCAAACCTGGCGGCTGGGGTCAGAGCAAACCTAGATGCCACCTTGTCAGTGAGGCACAGGGTGCAGGGCTTCGCAGCGGAGTTGCTGTTTCCAGCTGCTGTTTGTCAAGCCTTGCTCGGAGCTACGAGTGGTGCCCAGTGCCCCTGTGCGTCCCTCCAGGCCCTGATGGTGGACCCGTGAATCAGAGACGTGTTAGAATCACCCCCATCCTAACCAGCTGAGTGGGGAAGTAAAGGCACTGAGAGGTTGGCAACTTGTGCAAAATTACACAGCACTGCCACCTCCAAATCCACTCTCTGCTGCCTCCTTGTCCCCCAAACCTGCCCAACTGGCTGGCGTCTCCCGTCAGCACGTGCCCCCGGCCAGGCTGCCCATTCCCAGAAGGAGTCGATCCCTCCGGTGGATGCCCAGCCCTTGCCAGCCTCCTGAAGTGTTTTTGCACATGGGCCGCCTCCGTGTCCCAGGAGCCACGTGGCTCAGGAGGAAAGTCTCTTACCTGATCTTCCAGGAGAGCCTCCCCGCCCTCAGGCGTGCACGTGCCCATGTGCCCACAGCACGCACGCACACGCACGCATGCACACACACATGCATGCATGCACACACATGCACGCACACAGCAAGCACGCACAC
The DNA here is from genome assembly GCA_004363605.1 of Indri indri. Classification (NCBI taxonomy): domain Eukaryota; kingdom Metazoa; phylum Chordata; class Mammalia; order Primates; family Indriidae; genus Indri; species Indri indri. The sequence continues at coordinate 34,484 of RJWJ010015241.1, read as the reverse complement.
GCATGCACACACTCACACACATGCATGCACGCACACGCATGCACGCACACAGCACGCACACACACGCATGCACGCACTCACACGCACGCATGCACACGCACTTACGCACGCACGCACTCACACGCATGCACGCACGCACACACACGCCCGCACGCACACGCACTTACGCACGCACGCACGCACTCACACGCACGCACCCCGGGCCGATGCCGGCAAACTCTTCGCGCTGGGCGTCCCGGCCGTCCTTCGAGGCCCGGGCTGCCCAGTCACGGAGCCGCGACCTGCCGGTGCCGCTGCCCACTCTGCGCCAGGCAGGCGGGTGACCGGGAGCCCTCAGCTCGGGACAGAGCCGTCTGGAAACCGAAGGGACCTTTTTCCCGGCTGCTGGGAGGAGGCCGAGTGGGACGCGCTGCCCGCCCTGGCCGAGCTCTTCTCACACGGTGAGCGGGAGGAGGCCCGGCCTGGCGCCCGCCTGCCTCGGGGGCCGGGCAGCTCAGACTCGCGGTTTCCTTGGTGTTGCCACAGCCCAGGGAAGCCTCCCGGCTCCCAAACCCTGGCTGGTGCGAGTCACCGGGGGCCTCTGGAAGAGTCCAGCAAAGCCTCCGCAGGGGGTGGGGGAGGCCGGGCCAGTCGCTGTGAGGAGGGAGGCGTCATGGCCGTCCAAGCTGGACGAGACCTTCCCAAGGCAGAGGGAACCGAGCGGGGCAGGCGGGTTTGAGCCTGGCTGGTGGCAGGAGCTGCGGGGCCCTGGGGGAGCCTCACCTGCGATTGGGCTCCTGGCTCCGCGCCCCTGCAGCATCTAAGACACCCCTGTGTGTGTTTCCTCCTGACCTGAGTTGGGGGCCGCAGGTGGGGGAGGCGGCACCTGGCAGAAGAATGAACCGGAGCCCTCAAATCCAGGCTTTCCTTAATTTTGTCACTGACTCCCGATTTCTCGGGCAAGAGGTTCTTGGCGCTGAGTCCTCACTGTTGTGAAGGACCAAAGGGGAGGACGGGCGCGAGTGCCGCCCCGAGACGTGGCCAGTGGGCTGCTCCATGGCCGCTGCCTGGCGAGTCGGCGACGTAGCACCTCTGCCCGCCCTCGCCTGCCGCAGGGCTGCGCCCCCGCTGTGTGCTCCCACCCGGCCCCCCACCTCCTTGAGTGCCTCGTGTGTGGCCACACAGGGCCACAGGCTGCCGTCCAGGCCGCGTGGGCGCAGGGCACGGCCCCTCTGGAGTCCCAGGCCCTCTCCGCCCCCAGGGCTGCGTGGTGCTGGCCTGGCCGGGTGCCGGGAATCCCCGAGGGTGCCCAGAGGGGGCTGATCGCAACAAAGCAGCCCCGGCTCCGCTTCCAGCTTCCTCTGGCCTTTGCCCCGTCTGCGACTGGGGGGTTTCAGGATGATCTCAGCGCCGTGGGCGCGGCTGGCTCCAGCCCCACTGCCGACCCGCAGGGGAGGCCTGTCTGCTCAGTCAGAGTCCGAGCCCTGCGGTGAAGTCGGTTTATTCTCAAGCTTCTCCGACCCCCGGGCCCGCCCTGGAGGCCGCGGTGCTCCCAGGCTGGGCTCCCTTCCCACTCCCTCCTCCTCCCGCTCCGCAGCACAGCCGTGGGGTCATTTCACCAACGGCGAGGGCGCCAGAGCCTGCGGCTGCAAAGGAGGGTCCCTGCCCTTAGGGTGACTCTGCCCCACCCCCGAGGGTCAGGCGTCAATGTCTGAAGACGTCTTGGGTTGCCACGGGGGTGGCAGCCAGTGGGTGGGGGCAGGTGCCAGGACTCTGAGCGCAGGGAGGGGGCGGGGGAGGGAGAGAAGAAAGCGCCAAAGCCCCATCCCCAAGGGAGACGAGCGCCCCCTGCTCCTGTCCGTGTGGCCACGCTTCCTCCGCTCCGTGGGGTGTGGGGGTGGCTCTCAGGGCCCACCGGATGCTTCCGTCCCACGCGGCGTCCGTTTGAAGAGGAGGTGGTGGCCGTGGAGTGCCAGGGCGCAGGAGTCCGCCCATCCCCGGGGCCCTTCCCCACCCGCCCCTCCACCCTGGCGCTGGAGACCCCTGGGAGCTGTGGGCACTGGAGGCCCCGCCCGGGAGGCTGTGCCGTGGGTGCCCTGGGCGACCTGTGGGGTGAGAACCTCCTGGGGCGTCCGGTGCATGGCCAAGGTTGAGAACCATTTGGTTTAAATCCCTCACTTTTATGCTTGTAAATTTTTCAGGCTTTGTTTATAAACTAGGGTTCTCGGTTAAAAAGTAGACTCCAGCAAGTCAGTCAGTGCACAGCCTTAGGAAGTTGTTTTTCTGGAAACAGCGTTCCCACCCGAAACGGTGTGTATCTAATTGCATTTTGCCACAGGAAGAGCGTTACAGTGTTGCGGACAGCAGGAAGCCCGGCTCAGCCTTTTAACTAGAAACCTCGGGTGATGCGAACGCCACGTGGCCTGCACCTGCCTCTCGGCCACGCGGGGACACGCGGCAGAGGATCCAGGCTTCCCCGATGTTCGAGGTTCCTTTGGAGAACGGACGCCACAGGTACGGAGCGGTGGAAGGCGCCGCAGGTGGCTGGAAGCTCAGCGGGGCCGGCGCCGTCCACAGGCGCATTTCCTCTTCCTCGGGGAACCTCAGCTTTTGGCCTCCACCCCGGCAGGTGCGGCCGGTCCGTGCTATCGCAGATAATCTCCTTTACTTCCCGCCACCTGAGTGGATGCCGCTGCGTCCCCCGATGCCTTCACAGCTACACTCAGATGAGCACACAGAGCCGACCGGCCCTGTGCAGCCGCCTCCCAGTGCTCACAACGGCACCCGGCGCCCGGCCAGCGTCCAAAAGCGTGTGTTGAGTGAGTGGATCTGTGCCGCGCCCTGTACACCCGACCCGCCCACCAGATGCCGACTGGGGACAAGGACGGTATTTAATCCCCTCGTGGTGACCTGAGTCAGGTACATCCAAGGGTGACACCTAGACTGACCTTAAAAGGAGGCTCCGGGTGAGACACGGCATCTCTCCCACTAGGCCCCACAGGCTGGGATTTCTCCCTTAGGACGGCCTGGCGGAAAGTGGCTTTGGTCAGGTGCAGCTCTGCCGACTGTCGGCTGGACGACTTGGGCCAGTTGCTTAACCTCTCTGAGCCTCAGCATCCCTCAGGTTGTTGGGAAGGTGTGATAATGTGAGTTGTGGGTCGCATTGTGTCCCCCCAACAGTTGTCCAAGTCCTGACCCCTGGTGCCTCGAACGTGACATTATTCGGAAATAGGGTCTTTGCAGATGTCATCAAGCTCAGATGAGAGATGAGGCCGTACTAGGGAGGGTGGGCCCTAATCCAGTGGCGGTGTCCTCACAAGTGGACACAGACATGGGGAGACGGTGCCACGTGAGGACAGATGCGGAGACTAGTGCAAGTGGCCACTGCCACAGAGCGCAGGGACATCTGGAGCCCTAGGAGCTGGGAGAGGCAGGAGGGTGTCCCCAGGGCCCCCAGAGGGAGTGTGGCCCTGCAGACACCTTCGTGGGCGCTATTTCTACCTTACAAGTGAGGAAACAGGCTCTGAAGGGCCGGGGCTGGCTAGGGGTCCCCAAAGGGAATTGAGGAGGGGCTGAAGTTCCCCAACAGCACCTCCCAGCCTCCCCTGAGACTGGAGGGGGTCCGAGCCATCAACTCTCCCAGGGAAACCCCCTCTGAGGCAACCCCCAGAGACCCGAGGGCAAGCCCCCCGAATCCCTGCAGCAGGTGCACCCTGTGCTGTCTGGGGAAGGAAGAGCCGGGTGAGCCGAGAGAACCCGCACAGCCTGGAAAAGCCGCATCTTCCAGCGTCTTGTTTTGGTTTATGTGGAAAGCGAGAAGGGAGCCAGGTGCGGGCCGAGAAGGGGCCTGCGTCTCGTGGGGCATCGGGCTGCGCCCCTGACACGGAACGTTGATTTTGTCCAGACCCCTCCTAACCAGGCAGAGTAGGGTTAAGTGTGCGGCGGGGAGAGGGAATGCAGACCGCCTGGAAGTCGAAACTCCCAGCCCAGAGCCAGCCGGCGCGAGGACATGCAGACCCCGGCGCTGCGGCCACCGCGGGCACCTGGGCTGTGGGGTCGTGTGCGGGCTGCCGTCCCTCTGCAGCCACAGGCCACATGGGAAGGGCGCGCGGCGACAGGCCACCGCTTGCTCCGGGGTAAGTGCGGCGTCCGCGGCGGCTGGGGGCGGCTGGGGGCACGGAGGACGCCAGGAAAGAAGCGCCTTCGTTAAGACTGGATCCGACACTGTCGGGGCGATCAGTATTGATTACAGTCAACGCGTTCAGACTCGCAGTCAAGCCGTGTGAGCGTGCGATCCGGGGATGTCTTCAAGGCGAAACAAAGCATTGTTTTCCTGTTGAAAATTGGAAGCGCCGAACCAGATGCCAAGAGCTTAAAAGGCAAATTCACTCGGTGGGAGCAGCGTCTGTCTGCATCTCTGCTCTGAGGTGACCGTGGGCGTCCGCCTTAACGAATGTTTCTATCCGCGGCGCTTCCTTTCTTCTCCGCCTTCCCTAACGCGTTCCAGGTGACGGGCTTATCCCGCAGTACCCGGGCTGGGATGTGCCGTAGACAAACTCGATTAGTTACATGTTTTGTTAAACGTGCATCTCATTACAGCTTTGTGCGTGCGTGTTTTTTAAACAAAGTGGGGAGGCAGGAGGGCTGGGTGCCCCCGACCCACTGGGGATAGAGTTTGGGGCGGACAGCTCGCGACCGTGCACGACCCACCGTAAGCGCGCGGCCAATGTCAGACAGCTCGTATGATATTTACAAGTGCGAGTCTCTCCGTGATCCTTTTATTTGCACAAGTTTCTAGCAGGCCCCTTCCTGGTACTTATGCGTCTGTTTCCCATTATAGCGTCGGGCCACGGACGAAAGTGACAATCGCAGTTTCCAAACGGAAACTTCCTGAAACCCCCTGAGAAGGTTTCCCCGTGTCGTACAGGCACCCCCGGGAAGCCCTTCCGGGGAAGGCCACCCGTGGGTGCCTCTTGGCTCGGTCACGGCGGCCGCGAGGGTGGCAGGCTGGGCTGGCAATAGCGGCTGTAGGAGGGGACTTGAGCCACGGAGCGGGAAGGAAAAATGGCCGAGCCTCGCGAAGGCCGCCACTCCCCAAGCATCGCTGTGCTCTGTGCACGGATCTGCCGTGGTCTGAAACGTCGGTCAGCAATTCCCACGGGGTCGGGGTGGGCAGGAACAGGGGCAGAGCATGTCGGCGGCTTTTTGGTCGTTAAAGACACTGGCAGGTCTCGGGCCCGCCCGGTGTGGAAGGCTTAAGAACAGAGCTTCCCGACCGCCCTTGAGCCACTGTCGGGTCAGTGTGTCCAGATGCTGCCCCATGGGCACCGGCTGCCACCGTGGTCTTCCTGCTTCGGACTCCGAGGAGAGGTTCCTTCCAGACCCAGGGCTCGGTTTACGCCGTAAAAGATCAGAAACTCCCCTTGGGAGCTGCCGCGCGGTGGGTCCCTCACTCCGTGTCAGCTGCCGGGACTCTTGTGCACGCATGTCCCCTCCGTTTTGTGGCTGACAGGTTTACACCCTGACATGTCGCAGGAAGCACGTGTTCCCGGTTTTGATGTGTCTTGCAATGGTGTCCTGACTTGAAAGTGTTTAAAGGCTCCAGAAAGGAGAATTGTTCTCCTCCAGCTGGAGAGACGTGTGTGCGTATTTCATTCTCCTGTCTCTAAAATTCTGTGATCCTTCAACCCTGGGGATGGGCAGTTGTCAGCCGCTAAAGCCACGGGAGCGGGTGGTTTCTGGCCTCTGACCTCTGACCCCTCTGACCGCATGCCAGGTCCAGGTGGGCAGGAGTGCGAGCGAGAGAGACACGGGGGTGCTGGTTTAATTTCTCCTGCCCGAATGTGCCTCGCCCGCCGGGAGCCTCGGACGTCGGCCTGACTCCGGAGCGGGCGGGGGGTGGCATGAACTCTCAGGAGCTGCCCCCAGCGCTGCCGGGCGCTCAGGTGGCACCAATCGTGACCCCTCCGCGGTCACTCTGCACATGAGCACGGCCCACGGGCACCGGGGCTGCTCTCTGAGGAACCACGGCGAGCCGCCGGCTGTGCACCGGCCGGTTTTCAGTCCTCACCAGAGCCCCGGACAGCCCAGGGAGGCAAACACGCTAATCTCTTTTTATGGCCAAAGAAATTGGACCTCAGAGGGGTTAAGACACTTGCCAAGGCCACCTGGCCAGGAAGCAGCTGAGGGTGCCTGTGGCCCGGGCTGTCCTGAGAAGTCATCTGCCTCCCAGATGGCATCTTAAAAAAAGAGAGAGATTTATTAGATATAATTCATATATCCTATAACCCACCCATTTAAAGTGCGATTCTATGGTTTTTAGTATATTTACAGAGTTGTGCAGCCGTTACCGCTATCAAGTTTGGAACATTTTTATCACCCCAAGGAGTCCCCCCCACCCCCCGCCGCCGTCTCTCCAGCTCCTGGTAGGCAACCCCACCACCTCCCCCGTCTCTGCACTTGTCTGTTCCGGACACTTCACACGTGCGGGTCGTGCAATGTGGGGCCCCTGGGAGTGGCTGCTTCACGTGGCACCGCATTCTCAGGCGTCCACGTGGCGTGGCTCTCTGGGCGAGCGCTGCTGTTCTCGTCTGACCCACAAACACTGAACGAGCTATTAGGATGCTTTGGCTTCCCCGCTGCGGCCTGTCCAGTGCAGCTGCTTCCCTGTTCTCTTGGCGATCGCGTGTTCCGCCTGTTCCCCACGTCCTGACCACATGCGCTAGTCCGCGGCTCTCCCCCCGTGAACAGGGGCCACGCACACCCAGGGCGACTTCCTTCAGGCCTGACCTCGTTTCACCGTCAGCACAGACCTTGGGTTATACTTGGAGATTGAGGGCAACTTTAACCCTTGAAACTGTAAAATCCTGTGTAACACATTTGGCATTTTCGGGGGGTCCTGGGGGACATTGTCAGAATCATGCGTGGGTGCGTGTTTGACAGCAAACGTCGTGGTCTCAGGCAAGATTAGCAAGTACGCGTCAGGCAGATGGATGGAGCTCCGAGTGCTCTGGGGCCCTGTGGGGGTTTCAGTGGCTGATTAGTGGTGTCTGCCCTGGCCGGGGTGGGGGATGAACAGCGTGTGTGCTGTGCCGTGGTGGCCTCTGGTGCAGACCGGGGGAGGGGGAGTCTCTGGACTGCAGGCGCCAGGCTGGCACTTACAGAAGCAAGCGCCACCCCGACTTGCGTGTGTGGATGGGAGCGCAGGTCCCCAGGCCCGCAGCGCTCCGGCCCAGGGGCTCTGTGGGGGCGCGGGCAGCAATCTGCTGTGGGGAGCCCAGGAGGACGTCCTGTGCCGGGTCGGCTACCTCTGAGTAATCGAGGATCAGAAACCAGGATGTACTGCCCCAGCACATCTGGGCCAGCACAGTGCGTTTCCTTCTGGGGTAGCCGTCCCCGTGGAGGGAGAGGGCGTGGCGGGCGGCCAGCGGGCCGCGTTCCAGCCTCCACCCACGCCCCTCGCCTCCGGAGTCAGCGAGTCGCAGGGCAACGGCGTTGTCCTCCTCCTCCTCACTCTGCCTCGCGGCTCATAACTGGCGCGCAGAACTTGGCAGGCGGCTCCCAGAGGAATTTCTCTCCATCCAGGGCGAGCGAGTGCAGCGACTCCCACGCAGGAGACTGGCTGCCCAGAGGGAAGGACCCTGTGTGCCTTCTTGTGCTCTAGAACTTTCTTCTGGTGTTACCTCATTTATTTGTGCAACCCCCTGCCGAATTCCTTTCTTTTGAAAGGTCAGATTTTCCTTTTAGAACCCAACCAGGAAGCAGGTGTGGCCAGAGAGAGCAGCGCCCGGGCAGCCCCCTCACGTCCGGTTGCCCAGGACGTTCTCCACTGACACTGGGCCGGAGCCACGTCTGCCATCTCTGACCTTGACAGACGTTCCCTCGCTGGCTCTGCACCGCGTGGCGGGACTGGCCCATGCCGTCCTTGGTCCCCAGTGAGGGGCATTGCAGGTGAGCGGACACAGGCAGGTGGCTGCACCCGGGGCGTGGACGCTGGACAGCCTCCAGCCCTTGGCGTGGCAGGGACTGCGCTCAGCTCAGCCACCACCTGCCGCTGCTGCACTGGCCGCAAGGCGGGTGTCATCAAAGCCACGGTGTCTGGAGAGGAACCCTGTGACCGCTTCTGGGGAGGGCGGCCACGCCAGCCTTTCTGGAGTGACTCTGGTAGAAACAGACCCTCTGTGGCTGGGGCTGTCCGGCTCGGCTTCGTGTGGCAGACAGCAACGGTGTGACCACGTAGCAGTAGCCACGAGCACGTGTCCCGCCGTGTCTGCCGGGCGGGCGGGCTCTGTGTGCCTGCGCTCTCTCGGGCCTATGTTCAGCTGAGGTCACTGCGGCGAGCTGAAAAAGGGCCCCAGAGACATCCCAGCAACCCGAGAACCTGCGGTTGTTACGTATGTGGCAAAGAACTGCAGATGTGGTCAAGGGACACAAGACGGGGACAGTCTGCTGGGTGGCCCCGTGAAAGGATGAGGGTCCCTTTGGGAAGGAGGCAGAGGAGGCCACGAGCCGGCGGAGACAGTCAGAGCGGTGCGGCCACCGCCGCGGACGCCTGGCTCCTCCAGAGGCGGGAAGCGGCAGGAAGGACCTGCCCTGCAGAACAGTCCTGCAGGCGCCTTGTTTTATTCCCCGAGACCCGGGTTGGACTCGAGGCCTCCAGAACCGCGGGAGGAGACATTTCTGTAGTTTTAACCCCCTTGGTGTGTGTTACCGCAGCCCTGGGAGAGAAGCGGAGCCCGAGGCTGGGACAGCTGACGCGACCCCCAAGACCAACAGTGAGGGCAGTGCCACGTGGACGCCTCGCTGGCCCCGGGGCCTGAGCCCCTCAGCACGACCTCGTGTCATCTGTAGACGGATGCCGGGGAGTGGAAAGAGGACTTTTGTCCCCTTTCTCTGGGAAGAAACAAGCCACTTGCTTATTCAGAGAGGGCTCCTTCCACCCCTACCCCCAACTTACAAACCACGTCACGTGGCGGTTGGGTCGGGGACCCCCGGCCCACCCAGGGCTCAGCTGGCCACCATGCAGGCAGGAGAGACGTGGCCGTGGGGCCCTGTCCCTGCGGGGTGGAGCTGCCCTTCCCTCCCCGCGTCGGTTCTGTTTAGAAACGTGTGGAGCCCTCCGGCACCACCGGGTGGGGCGTGGTGGGGATGGGGGGCCGCGGCAGAGACCCTGGACGCTCAGCAGGCCCCTGACGACTGTGCGAGTGGCTGTCGCGACGGAAAAACAACTTCGCTGCTGCCTTGTCAAAGCCTGAGTTGCACAAAGACGGCACGACACCGAGAATTAATAAAAACAGAAACAAATGTGTGTGCACATGCGGGTCTCCGTGCCCTGGGGGTAGGGGCGCCGGGGGACACGCTGGAACACACTAACGCAGCCGCTCCCCGTCGTAAAGCGGCCCCACAAACAAAGCTTTGGTCTTATTGGCTTGAATCATTGTTTATCTGTGAAAATGCGCCAGGGAAACAACGTTACGAAGGCTCGCGTGTTTCATCCCAAACTGCCCAGCGCCTGAGGTTCCCTACGAGGAATCGCGGTGCGTCCCTTGACTTTTCCTGGCTTCTGGATCCTTAAGAAGGCTGCACCCCGAATCCCCCCGCAGGGCAGTCACCTGCCCCATGGGCCAAAGCAGCGTTAGACAGTATCTTAGTTTCCTGGGACACTGGGTGGCTTAAAACCAGAGAAACGTATTCTTCTGTTGTCCTGGCGGGAGGAGCCTGGGATCGAGGTGCCGGCAGGGCCACCTCCCTCTGGGGGCTCCAGGGCAGGGGCCGTCCTTGTCTCTTCTGGCTCCCGGGGGCTCCAGGTGTTCGTGGTTGGGGCTGCCAACACCAAACTGTGGGACCTATGTTTATAAACTTGAAGGAAATGCTCAGTTTCAGCTGAAGTTTGGTGAGAGTGAAGACGTATTAATAATTTTTTTTCTGCATCCAAGTTCAGTGGCCTTCCGGAGCCCTCGTGCCCCCCGGAGAGGCCGTGGGTGGACCCTACTTGGGCGGCAGAGTGCAGCCCAGTGTGGAGAACACAGATTGCTGGGAAGGGCCCGGAACCTGCCCTGCGTGACGTTTGCGCACTAAAGCTCGGCAACATTTCAGGGACGCAGGGAGGATTCTCATACAGTCAGCATCGCTTAATGACGGGACACAGTCTGAGAAAGGCGTCCTTGGCGACTTAGTCATTGTGGGGCAATCCCAGCGTGCGCGTACGCACACCCAGAGGGTCCGGCCCCCCGCACCCCAGGCCACACGGTGGAGCCTGCACTGCGGGTTTCTGTGCTGAGCACCAGGCAGCTGTGCCACGGCGGTGAGGATGTGAGTGTCCACACGTAGCTGGACACGGAAAAGGTGCCGCGCTGTGCTCTGTGTCCTGACAGCTGTGATGTCACCAGGCGACAGGAATTCCTCAGCTCCGTCACGACCTTACGGGCCCACCGCGTAGATGTGGCGTCACTGACTGAAATGTCGCCATGCGTCCCCCCAACTTGAGTCAGGGAGCCGTCCTGTGTTTCCGCCGCCAATCAGGAGATAATTCGGGAAGGGGCCAGGACTCCTCACAGCCGCGGACAAACAGCCCAGAATTGTTTCTTTTTCCTAAGCGATCACACCTGCTACCCAGAGGGCGGGGTTGGTTTCGACAGCAACAAGTGACTCTCCGCGGGAACGTGGGCGCGATCGGCAGGACTGTTAATCACTCGCGAGTGAGGAGGACGATGGGCATCTCCCCAAAGCAGCGTCTCCCTGGGCAGCGGGGTGCGGGGTTTTCACGGGGTAGAAGAGGAAGAGGAAGACGTCATCACACGTGGGGGCAGACCTCCCGTCAGCGTGTGGCTACTGTCCGGCTACTGTGCCACGCGGGTCGTGCACGACAGTAATGAACCTCTCGCTCCTCCGGGCGGGGACTCCAGAGTGGCACTGAGCGGAGCTCACCCGGGTTCCGGGGCCTGGGGGGCTAGTTCGCGCCAGCTCGGTGGCCCTGAGCCCGAAACACAGGCTGCAGAACAGGCGATGACTCAAGTCAGGTGAATTCCTGTAGTCTCTGGAGAACCCGCCCTTCAACACCTGCAGAAGCGTGTTCTTCTGCGGCCAGCTGGTCCGCGTTCCCATCCGCATCTTTATGTTGAAATCTTGCCTTGGAGCTTCCAAGGATGACGTGTTTCCCCCAAGTTCTCCTCTGGAACTCTTAGCCGTGTTTTGGTGCAGCCCTTTGAGGTTCTCAAGGGCTGTCCACGGCACCACCCTGAGGACGGAAGCCTTGGGGCGGGGCCCCGTGTCAAGGGAGGACGTGGGAATCTCGTCCACCCACGTGGAGGAGCCTGTGTGGGGCGGGGGTGGCGGTCGGGGCAGAGGTCGGGCTGGTTTTCTGCTCACTCCCGGTGTGATTGGACTCGGCTTCCGCCCTGCAGGAGGGGGGTTGACGACACACAGACGCGGGCCGGCACCAGTGTTGCCTGCGGCTGACTTTGCTTTGCTGCTTCTGTGCTCGGCCCCTCCCTGTCGTTAACTGGCAGCGCGCCCCACCCCCTGCATAAAAGCATCATCTGTAAAGGAACACAAAGCCTGACTCACACAAGTACAGAATGTACACGTCAAAGAACTGATTTAACTCGTTAACTAATGCGGGAACCAGGAAGATACCGCCAGCGGGCAGGGAGGGTTGCTGAAACCAACGCGCAATAGATGCAAACCCGCCTGGCACGGGCAGCCCGCGATCGCATTCCACAGACACACAGTTCGTCCGCTTTTGGACAAGACCATTTGCATGACAATCACCTTTCCGTGACTTACAAAGCTGTAAAATAGCTCCAAGACAATGAAAGGCAGAGAGTCATTGTTTTTTGTCGATTTCAAAGTATTTTGCAATTTTTTCCTTAGGCTTGAAACTCTTGGGCTCGTGTTGCCAATCCTGGAGCGGTCTTAAAATTTCTCCAGTCTTCAAGGAGTTGTTGCTAGGTTAAAAAGAAAGATAGTGAGTGAAGAAATATGTTCTGGAGGCTTCTTTGTGTAAGGGCAGAGGGTCTCACGGTCAGCTCCTGGCTCGTTGGGAACCTGGTCCACAATCCACCCTCTGACTCACGCGGGTTTTTCTCTTTCCCTGGCTTCGTTCCCACCCTCGGCCTTAAGGCCACATCCCTCGGCCCAGAGGCCTGGTGTCGACAGCCTGTGGCGCGTCTCGGGGTCCCTGTGCGCCACGCCGCGCACCCGTCATTATTAAACGCTGCTGACGAGCTAGCTCCGCGCTGCTGGGCACGACTCCACGTTCTTCTCAGGCATCAGTTTCTCTCCCAAGCCAGATACCAAAGTGTTCACCAGAATTCCTCCCTGCAGGTGCAGAGGCTACCGATACCTGCCACCAGCTGGGATGTGTTTTACGGGGGGCGGGGCGGAGGAATCCGCCCATTGCTAGGTGGCACCCAGCCCCTCGGGGAGACACCACCGCTCTGGGGTTCCCGGCGTGGCTCCTGTCCTCACTCTGCTGTCCCTGGGAAGTGGGGGGCCCACAGGCGAGGGGCTCCCTGAACCCTGGTCTTGCTACCTGGGAAGAGAGAGTGTGTTGGGGAAGAGACGTGGACATCTGGGCCCTGTTCTGACCGCCGTCAGTGACGGGACAGCTCAGTCGGACCATGTGTGCACACGCGAGACGGGGCCTGTAGGGTCACGGTGTTGCGGGGTTTGCTGCTGTGGCCAGCGCTGGCCGGTGGAAGGCGCTGTCTTCCGGGAGGACCGGCGAGGAAACCCGGAGGCCCCCAGTCTGCCTGGGGCGGGTGGGAGCCGGGCCTGTGGGAGTCTAATGGGCCCAGGGTGGGGGCGCGTCATGGAAAATGGGGAGGCGTTTTGCAGCCTTCCCTGCACAATTGGCCCGGAATCGTCTTTTGAGAACGGGAACCGTCTGCAAAGGGAGCCCGAGGCCCGGGGAGCGCAGCCAGGCCCATTCCCCTGCCCTGTGCGGTCGCAGAAGCAGCAGGTGATAAATTGATTCTTCCCCCAGAGCCATGCTTTCCTTCCCGACATCCTTGGACTCTGGAGGGACGCGTGGGCCAGAGGGCCGTGGAGTGGGCCAGATGTCTGTGCCCACCGAGTCACAGGAGCAGGAGGAAGTGGTCGCTGTTGTCATTGTCACCTGGAACTCACTACCACAGGCAGCAGGGCTGGGCAGCGGGTGTCCCCAGGCTGCCGGGACCACGGCTGAGCCCCACAGTGGGTGGCAGTGGGGAGGCAAGAGCCCCCACCCAGGGACGGAGCCGCCCCTGGCCAGAGCAGCACGAGTCCCCGTGGCTCTGGGTGGACCTCGCCTTCAGGACGATGGCCCAGCTTCGACCCCGTGCTGGCCCCTGGGGCAGAAGGTGCTGAGTGTGGCTGGAAGATGGGCCTGTGAGGACAGATGCTCATCAGGGTGTCCAGCCTGGAGCCTGGAGATGGCCGGGCGGGCAGCTGGGAACCAGGCCTGAGCCGCAGCTGCGTCCCCTGGAGCCGCCCCTCCTCATCCCAGGTGGGAGGCCATGTAGTCCTTCTTGGCCTCCAGCCTTGGCAGTTTGTTTTTGGAGGGTCTGAAAAAGCTGCCTCAGAAGTGTGGGAGGTTTTGTTCCTGCTGCCTTCACTTGTGTGGTGTGTACCGAGTGCTTGCTGTATGCCATGCACTGGGTGCTGTGCCAAATGCTTGCGTAGCATGTACTGGGTGCTGTGTGCTTGCTGTGTACCATGCACTGGGTACTGTGCTGAGTGCTCATATACCATGCACTGGGGACTGTGCTGAGTGCTCATATACCATGTACTGGGTACTGTGCCGAGTGCTTGTATACCATGCAGTGGGTACTGTGCCGAGTGCTCGTGTACCATGCACTGGGTACTGCACTGCATTCTGTCTTTGCACTGACTCTGATCCTTGTCTAAACCCACCAAGGGGTTAACTCTGTTGTAAAAATGCAAACAAAATACAAACAAAAAATAGGCTCAGAGAGTTTAAGAAAAGTACTCGAAGTTGAACAGAGAGTAGAAACCAGGCCGAGGCAGCCAATGGCATGTCACAGGCTGAAAATTTCAATATTGATTACGGCCGTTGGACGGGCTGATGCACTTAGCACTCAGAATGACGTTATTAGCAGAGAAACAACCTTGAAGGGAATTCAACTCTGGCCAATGGCCCTCGAAGTCTGGCCATGGCATCGTGAGCCTGGCTCACATACCGAGATCCGGCCCTGGGCCTCTGCAAGAGTTGGGCAGGCGAAATTCCATAAATATTTAAGCCTATCTATAATTTATTCCAATGACCTAAGGAATAATAAATCATCTTGTCTGTAGTTCAGTGGCCTCTAAGTCCTGCCTTCCTAATCCCTCACTGGCACGTTGCGCAGCTCTGATGTAACTATGCGAATGTCAGCACGCAGGCCTGCTGCTGTCCTGTCTGCCTTCGTAACTGGGACTTTGTCAAAAGAGGCTTCTTTTTTGTTATTCTACTGACCCCTGAACAGGGGGTCATGGTGATTCACACAGATGGGGCATCTCTGCCGCTCTCGTCAAAGCCGTGAGTTATCTTCCTTCCTTCTCCAAACTTCCACAGAAGAAAAACAGTGTGGCGCACACTCCGTTCTCAGCGACAATTGCTAAACCAACAAGTACGTGCCCCACGTGGACCAGCGCCCGCCACAAGGCACACACGTGTCTGGTATGGTCAGGAGCTCGCGGATTGGCACACAGACTTGTACGCTTTCGTCACTGCACCTGTGATATTTTTGATGTTCAAATTGCCCCATTTTTGGCTACCACTTTATATTATTTTTTATGTTAAATACTTTTAATCATTTGAATTATACACGGGGATGAGTTTGGATACATTTATACAGTGCGTAGCCAACACCACATCGAGGCCACTTTCCTCGTCCCGGGAAGTGCTTCATCGACCACGCCTGCTTTCTGCAACTGTGGATCCCGACAGTCTCTTGCAGTTTTCCATAGACGGAATCGCGTGGTGCGTACTTGTCCTGTTTGGCGTCTTTCATTCTGCGTGACATTATGGAGGTTTGTCCGTGTAGTATTGGTCTTTCGTTATCGCCATGTAGTGTTGTCTGTCAGAGGTTCGCTCCTTTTCATTGCTGAGTAGTAGTCCACTGTTTGGATGAGCTACAACTTGTTCACGTGTTCACCTGTCGGTAGACATTTCAGTTATTTCCAGTTTGGGGCTGTCAGAAACAGGCTACTACGGATTTTAACATACAAGTCTTTGGCACGTGCTTGCATTTCACGTGGGTTAGCGCCTAGAGGTGGAATCGCGGGGCCACGAGGGAAGTGGATGCTTCACTCTACCTGCAGCTGCCAAGGCGACTGCTGCATTCTGATGGGCATGTAGTGGTAGCTTATATGGCTTTAATTTTCATTTTTCTAGTGACTAATGATTTGGGACATCTTGTACCTAGTTGCAATCTTTGGTGAAGTGTCTATTCAAATATTTTAGTTGTTTTTTGCAGGGGAGGCATTTGTATTATTGTCGAGTTTTAAAAGCATTTAAATGTGGACTGGATGCGAGTCCCCTATCAGCATGTGTTCTGTGAATTTTTTTCTCCTAGTCCGTGGCTTCCTTTTACATTTTCTTAATTATGTATTTTGAAGAGCAGAAGTTTTTGATGTTCAATTTATCAATCTTTTTTATGGTTCATGCTTTTCGCATCTTTTCTAAGAAATATTTGTCTAACCAAGCTCACGAACAATTTTTCCTGTGTTTTCTTCCAGAAGTTTTCTAGATGATGCTTTTACACTTAGATCTATGATGTGTTTCAAGATAACTTGTGTGTGCCATGAGGTAGGGCTGAGAATTACAGTTTTTCCACGCGGATGGCAATGGTGTCGGCACTGTTTGTTGAAAAGACTATTCTTTACCCACAGAATTACTTTGGCACTTCATTGAGAATTGACCATTTCTGTGGGTCTATTTCTGGACTTCCTTCCATTGGTTTATGTATCTATCTTTACCCCAATACACTCTTCATTATTGCAGCGTTAGAGTACGTCTGAAGATATTAATAGTATGTCTTCTAAATTTGTTCTTTTCAAAATTATTTTGACTATCCTTTACATTTCCATACACATTTTAGAATCAGTCCGTCAGTTTCCACAAAAACAGCCTGCTGAGCTCTGGCTGGGACTGGGTTGAATCTCTCGGCCAGTTTGGAAAGTGTCTCCATCTAGCTCTGTTGACTCCTATCCATGAACATAGTCTGTCTCTCTTTTTATTGACGTCTCTTCTGATTTCTCTCAGTATTTTTTTATGGTTTTCATCACCAAGTCTAGCTCATGCTTTGTTAAATTTATCCCTAAGTACTATATGATTCAAATGTAAATGGTATTTTAAAAAAATCTGAATTTCCAATTGCTTGTGCTTATAGAGAGAAATAGTTGATTTTTCCATATTCATAGTTATCCTGAGACCCTGCTTAGTTCTAGTTCTTTTTTGTTTTTTGTGTTTTTTTTGTTTATTTGTTTGTTTATTTATTTTGGAGACAGGGTCTCACTCTGTCACCCCTGCTGTAGTGCAGTGGTGTGATCACAGCTCACTGCAGCCTCCAACTCCTGGGCTCGAGCCTTCCTCCCACCTCCCAGCCGCCTGAGTGCTGGTGTTATAGGTGCACGCTACCGTGCCTGGCTAGTTCCGGTAGCTTTTTATTTTAATCCCTTGATATTATCTAAGTAGATATTTGCATTACCTGGAAATAAATCCATTTTACTTCTTCCTCCCCAGTCTGCATGCTTGTTCCTGCCTGTGTCCGTCCTTCCCGTGCTGGCTGGAGCTTCCGGTTTGATGAAAACTAGAAGTGATGAGAGTGGACATCCTGGCCTTGTGACTGACCTTGGGGGGAGTTTAATATTTCACCACGAAGGATGGAGTTAGCTCTGGAGTCTATGTAGATCAGATTACATTATTGAGGACATCCTCCTCTGTCCTAGTTTCTTGGAGTTTTTATCACAATCACATGCTGGACTCTGCCGGAAGCCTTTGCTGTATCTTTTGAGAGGAGCTTAGTGTTTTTCTCCTTTATTCTGTTTATGTGACGACCTACGTTGATTGATTCCTAAAATGTTAAACCAACCATGCATTCCTGGGGAAAACCTCACTGGGCGGTGAGGTGTTATCATTTTCGTATTTCCTAGGATTGATCTCTCGTATTTTGTTAGGGAGTTTGGCAGGACACTCGTGAAGCTCACGAGGGGTTTTGCTGGTTTCCTGGAATGCCTGTCTGGTTTTGGTATCAGTGTGACAGGACTCACAGCACGAATAACAAAACATGCCCACCTTCTTTGTTTTCTGAACGAGTTTGCATGAGTTTGATGTTATTTTTTCCCCAAATGTCTGATAGAGTTCAGCAACGAATGCATTTGGCCCCCAGGATGTAGCTAGAATTTAATATCATCTCCTCGTTTTCATTGTTTTTGTTTCTATGGTTACTTTCTCTTTAGTGGATTGTGACTTTTTCCTGTGCAGTAGCAACATCAAGTTTGATTTTTCAACACGCATGCTTAGGCTTACAAATAAATCTCTTAAAGAAGGGTCAGAAGTGAACGGTGGCACCGATGTGTTCAGACGTGGCGAAACCATCCACAGACGGTGGAAGGACCGAAGTGTGGAAAACACCTCCGGTCCCGGGTGGCAGGAAGGGCCGGGCACCCTGTCTCCCCACAGCTCAGAAGTCGCCACGAGAGATGGATCTGGCTGTGGGTGGGACATGGCAGGGTTGGGGGGCGTCTCCTTTTGACTTGGATTCTATATTTGAGATGAAGAAAGTTAGATTTGGTGACAACTGAAACTGCATTTAGGAGGAAAACGTCATTACCTGAGCAACACCTACCCCAGATTCCCAGAAGGTTTTTCTATCTCCAAAGGGGCCAGCCCAGTGCTGAACATCAAGAGTTTATTTCCAAACCACCTCCCCAGAGCCACGTTCCAGAACACGCAGGTGGGATGCTCGTCAGCGAATCGCAGTTTATGGGAGAAGTGGGCTCTGGGGACAGCGGCCGGGCTCCCTTCCCGACCTGAGCCCCCCACCCCCAGCGTGCACTCACGTCTCCGGGAATTCTGTGGGAATAAAGTCGTTAACACCGTGCCCTGGGAGAAGGGCTGGGGATGGCAGCTGTCAGAGACCCGGATGGCAAGGACGGACCCGGCACTTTCCACAGATGCCTGAGCTGTGGGGGTGGGTGGTGCCCAGGTGGGGGTCAGGATGGCCCCCCGAGCCTGAGGTTGAGCCCTGGGGGCCACATCAGGCAGGACGCAGCCTCTCTCCAGGGAGCAGCTGGGAGTGGGTGAGCCTGGGTGACTTGGGGGCACAGATTGGTGGCACTCTCCACTCTCTGCAAGGGTGGCATCTCCTAAAGGTTTACATTTAATTCTGTGATACAGCCATATTTTTTAAAATATGAAAATGTTTACAATAACTGACCATCTGAACTTTTTTTTTTCTGTTTCTACCCTCCAACCCTCGAGTACAATTGACACCCGGGGCCTGGCACCGCCGTGGTTCAGGATGCGCAAGCCCCAGCTCACAGGTCACTGGAGGTGTCTCCACCTGGAAGGACCTGAGCTTCTAAGCTGAGGGGTGGGCGCTCCTTTTGTGGGTGTGAAAACCCACAGCCAGGCGGGAGACCCCCAGACGAGGCCGGGGTTCCTGCTTCCACCTGCCCCACCTCCCTCTGCGTTGCGAGCGGGTTCCCAGAGCTGCCAGGGCAGGAGGGGGGACCCTGCTGGAGCCTTCGGAGGTCTCTTCCCGTCCCGTGACTCCAGTCGGCCGGCGCATTCCGGAGCTGAGAGCTCTGCCCACCTGGGCCTCAGGAACCTCTGCTGGGCCAGCAGGCGGTGGCCACGGTGCGGCGTGCAGGGCAGGCCCTCTCCCCTCGCCTGCGTCTGCCCCTTCTGAAGCAGCACACGCTTCGTGCATGGAAAAGACATGAAGAATGCAGAGTCCCTTCCACGTACTGTAAGCATGGACCATGTATTTTTTGTCATTATGAGCACTCTGTTCATTGTACTAATTTCTGCAAACACCTGTTCCTGTCTGGAGTCGTGTGCTGCGTCGGTGGAGTGCTTAGAATTCGGAAGGTGATAAGTACGTTTCTGTTAAATGGAAGCAGTTGCTTAACGAGCTGTCCAAGCTCCTCTGAGGCAACTGTCACATGCCTCGATCTTTGGTTTGACAAATTCAGCAGTTTTGGACTAAATTCTTATTTGTAATCAAAACCGAGTCCTGCAGCCGGGAGAAATTTCTGTAGCTTTCTCTTTAGCGAAAAGCTCTGCTGTGTCTGAACTAGGAGGACTCAACTTAGCGTGTGGGTTGGGGGGTCTCACTCTAGACTCCGTCTCGGTCTGGCCTGTTGGTCGTATATGATCCGAAAGCGAACCGCACAGACGCAGCAGCCCGCGTGGTCGGGGGCGTAGTCGGGGGTGCCCTGGAGAGGGGACACGGAGCTGTCCCCCCTCCCTCAGAAGCAGGGGCCGAGGAGCAGGACTCTGGCCTGGGGAGGCTACCGGGGGTCTTCAGAGAGGCTGGGAGGAAGTCCTGGGACTTGTCACATGCAAGGGCATTTTCTGGAAAAAGTGCAAACCGCACGTAGCATGTGCAGCCAGTTCTGCTAAAACGACATCTGCTAAAAACCCACCCCATGTGCAGACGTATGCAACTGCAAACCACGGGGCTTGTGGGAAAATGGGGCTGAGGTGCGGCTCTCAGAAACTTCATCGGGGACATATTGAGAAAAGATGGGAGCGTGATAAAACGGGAGCACAGCTTCTCACTTGCCGTGTGGTTGGGAGACACAGAACCGCTGCGGTAAACACGGCGCTGGAGCTCACAAACGCCGGGAGTGGCCGTGGGGGGGAGGGTCACTGCTGGCGCGGGGGTGGCGGAGGAGTGTCGGCGAGACGGGGGCGGCTGTGCCCACCCAGTGCTCCGGCAGTGAAATTGCACAAAGGCAAACACAATCTGCATTGTGTTCAGATCCTAATACATAATTCCCACTAAGCCATTGCTGTGGAACCAACCGGCATTTTCCAAACAGACGTTGCTTCAGAGCCGCTGCCTGAGGGGGTCCTACGTTGCGTCCTCTCAAGGAGCGAGAGATTAACGTGCGCTATCGTACCCGTCAAACACGTTTCACAAGTGACCGATCTCAGCCAGAGACTGTGGAGAAAAATGAAACACAAAAGAAGGCAAAACAAACAAAGGCTGGCGCATCATCCAAGCCCCCAGGAGCACAGTCTGGGTGCAGCTGGAGGCCCATTGAAACCGCCCCCGAACCGCCCCCGATCCGCCCCGCCCCGGGTCGTCTGACACGCGGCAGGGAAGGAAATCTGGCTTTGGTTTCCACAGTTTGGAAAAACACACCCCACGGCCCTTGAGTGCGAGTGTTCTGCTGACTGGGCACAGCGGGCTGGGAGGCGAGGGGGTGCTCCGCGTGGGTTTGGGGGAAGCACACGTGTGCACGCATGTGTGTACATGTGTATGCATGTGTGCATGTGTTTGCATATGTGTGGCGAGGAGGGCGTGGGCTGCAGGTGACAGGTGCTGACACAGTACATGCTCCATCCAGGCCTTGCAGTGCCCCTGGGCCACGGCTTGTGCCTCGGGCTCTCCGCCGTGCCCTCCTGGTGGGCGGCTCGGGCTCCAGCTGCCCGCGTGCCCCTGACGGGTCCCAGCCTCCTCACCAGCCCGCCCGGCCCTGGTTGCTGAGGACGGGGCGGCCCTCCCCGCCGTGGGAAGCTGGTCGTCTGTGGGATGACACACCCAGCTCCATCTGCTTCGAATCACAGCCTGGAGCCCTGACGCGTCGTGATCGCTTTCGTCCACATGTTTGGAAATCGCCGTCCAGGGCCCGGCCTTGCTGATGACTTCAGCTGGCTCGCGCTCTGCTTGAGGTAATGCCGCGGCCCCCGGCCCGCCTGCCCGGAACCGGGAGGAGCTCTTGGCCGCCGGCCCCTGCCTTTCTGCACCCAGGTGCTCGGGGACCCAGTGGTCTCTGTCCTCGCCTCACCCCGAGCGTCGGCTCTGCGGTCCCTGCCGGGTCCAGCGGCAGAGCTGCTCTCCTCTTGCCGCCGCGGCTCACTCCCCGGCGCTGGGCCCACGAGGTGCAACCCACATGGTCAGAGACCCGGGATCGGTGACACCCTGGTCCTGCAGCTCCTGCCACTGTGGGTACGTGGCTCAGCCTTTCCCAACAGTAGGATGTGGCCGTCCAACGTCACAGACACGTCAGAACTCGCACAGGCCGAGGGCCGCTGTGGTCAGCTCAGGAGGCTGCAGCACCCCCTGGGTCTGTGGCCGGCATGAAAACATTTGTGGAATTGTTTAAAAAATCTCATTCCCTGGAATGTTCTCAGTGGTGACAGACATTCATCTAGTAATGGCGGATCCCAGTTTCAGGGTGGCAGGGATCACATGCATGTCTGTCCTGGGACTGGTCGAAACGGCAGCCGGCGTGTCCTCGAGCAGGTGACCGCCGGCATCTGAACTCACGTGTCCCCTTTCGTAAAGTGAGAGTGGGAGGCCCGCCTCGCGGCGTTGGTTAGAGGAGGGTCGCGTGAGTTCAGACACGTAAGCAGATGGCAGAGGGCTCTGGGCGGGGCAGGGCACCAGGGAGCCCAGCGGAGCCGGCCGTCACGGCGCGGGGGTGGCAGGGCTGAGTTACGGCGGTGTGGACACGTGCGGCCGGCACGCCGGGGCGGACACAAGGCCGCGGTCGGCTCCCGTAGGAGAGTCACCAGCGTGTCGGGCCGTGCAGGTGCCCCGGGAAGGCCACGCTCACCGCGCTTGCTGCTTCTGTCAGTGAAGTGCAGTCTCCTGACCGGTGTCACCTCCGGGTGCGCCGGCAGCACCACTTGGCCACGTCTCAGCCACTTGGATGCCAAGACAGGGCCGCAGCCAGGGCTTCCGCAGCCTTCCTTGCAGTTAGTTCCTGACGCATCCTGTCGTCAAAGGGTTACCGCCAGTCCCAGCGCCTGACAGCTCGAGCACCTCTTCGCACCCACGATTTTATCCCTCCCCACCCAGGGCCCGTCCCGCGGGGCGGGTGGAGGACGGCGGCTCACAGGGACGCTGGGAAACGGCAGAGCCGCGCCCTGGCCTGCGTCCGCATTGGAGACGAATTCTCGCGCTGTTACTAGGGTGTGAAAGTCCCGGAACTTGATGTGTTTCACACACTGGAAACACCCTCACCTGACTTTGATTGTATGGGCTGCTTACAAACAATCGAAGTACCACGGTGATGCCAGAGGTTACGTTTTGCCTGCGCTTTTCCTCAGTTTACTGTTATGTAAGCGGCCCCCCTCCCCCACCTGCACAGTTTGCAACCGTTTCCTCCTAGCCATGTACAGCGGCCACCCCGTGTAAGGACATAACTGTCTGCTTTGTTCTTCTTCTTTTAAACTAATACCCGCATGGCATGCTGTCGTATACGTTCTCTGGAGAACTTTCAGGAAGGGTGTGGGCTGCGCCAGACCCTTCCTGAGAGCTGGACATGGAGAGAAAGGAGGGGTCTGTGTGGCTGATGGGCTCAGGTGATTCCGTTCCGTTTTTTCCCACCACAAGCCATGTGGCCCGAGCATCTTTGTTTATCCATCTTTGCACACGCGTCCTATCCTTTAGGGTAGGTCCCTAGGCAAGGAATTAGGGTGAGCACATTTGACATTCGCACAGATGTCCAAGTGACTCCTAAGCAGCCTGAGCCAGTTTCCACGTCTGCAGCCCCGCGTGAGGGCACCTGTCCTCTGCACCCCGATCACAGGGCGCTGCCACCCTGTGAGGGCCTGCTGCCGCGCAGGCCCCCCACTGCAGCTGGGGTGGATGAGGGTGTCTGCCATTGCTGCACCGAGGTCCTCGCCAAAGCAATAAGACAAGAAAGAGAACTAAGCAGTATAAAGGCTGGAAAGGACGCCTGAAGCTGCGATTTGGCCACCTAGGAAATGCTAGAGAGAGGGGCTTGCAGCGCAATGGCAGGTTGGCTTCACGGGCATGGACCCTCTTCCACGATAGGCACACAGGAATCCCGGGTAACATGAAAAGGGCAAAAGTTTAAGTCCATAGACAAGCTTGAACGAAAGACAGGAAATGCACAGTGAGATGAAAGGGTATTTCAGAGGCCACAGCAGTGTGACCAGGGCCCGGGAGGAGATTGCCCGCATCCCACAGTGTGGAGCTGGGGTTGAGCCCCTCTGTGAAGCCAACACCCACAGAGCCAGCAGCCCACAAAGTCGATTCAGAAGCCTTTGCTCCTTGGCCTGGGGAAGTGAGGAAGAAACTCACTGTCTGTCCTGGCTTTGGATAGAGACAAGAAGTTTGCTGTGGAAAACAGAAACTTTCGGCTTTTCAATCCATGAGTCCGGTGACTGCACGTGTAGTGTCTGCATGGTACAGAATCGCTCGTGCGATAAATCCACATACCCCCAGGCCAGACAGAGCCCGGGGAACTGGCAAGTGCAAATACATTTCCTCAGCCCAGGGCTCCCAGGACGTGCCCAGAACAAACCACTGCTGCAGGATTTGAGCTCACTGTGCAAAAGCACGCTCAGAAACTAATTGTCGTGAGGGATAATTACCACAGCGTTAGCACTCTGTGAACCAGAAATGATAGAACAATATGAAATAAATGTGTTTATTTAAAATTATTTAATACAAAAGGTGGAGTCTAATGAAAGACCAGAACAGGATAAATAGATTTGGAAACGCACTGGTAGAACTTATTAAAATGAAAAATGTAGTCCTCAAAATTAAAAACCCGTTGGTTAGGTTAAGCGGAGGCTGTAGCGGAGCTGGTGAGAAATACCCGGCTGGAGGACAGACCTGAGGAATTACAACACGGATGAGAAACAGGCACACAGGAAAGAGAACGGAACCATCTAGAAATCCGGGAGCAGAATGGAGAGTCCAGTGACAACTACTGGGACGTATGAGAGGACAAGTGGACTGTGAGGGGAGCCAATGTTCCGAGACGTCGGGGAAAAGTCCGGGGGCCTTGCCCTTCCAGCCGGGCAGATATGCTCCAAACCTCGCACGTCCAGAGGGACCATGGGGCAGAGAAGAGTGGATCAGAAAACTGGTTAGAGTCTAGCACGTGGCCCTGTCCGTGGGAATTTAATACAGGAAATTGGCAACGTTTCAGAGAGGAAGGAATTATTCAAAAGTATCGTTGGGACAATTAATCCACCTGAGGATGCCCGCGCTGCAGGCTGCCCCTGTGACCGGCAGGCCGGGCTCCTGGGATGCTGGGGGAAAGGAGTGGGAATGAGCAGACGCCACCACCAGGGAGGCGCAGGACAAGGGCCCTCCGATCGCGTTCCCCCACTTGTGTAGGGGTTTGTGTTTCTGGGGTCCCGTCTTCCTTCCCTGCCGCCGTCCCCCAGCCCCCCACACTCACCTTATATCTTCGCCGTGCCAGGTACTGCATTCGTGGACACTCCCTGGTCCCCATACGCCCAGTGACACACAGCAGGACCCACCATCTCCAGAGAGGGTTTGTCCCCTGCTGCTTTGCTCAGGTTGTGCCACCGGGGCACCAGGCCAAGCCTCTGTCCCCACGTATGGGATGGGGCCACTGCACTACAAGGCGGCCACTGTAAATGCCATGGCTATGCGTGGCGGCGGCCAGGTCAGTTCTGATCCTCACCAGCTGGGCTCTTGTTAATTTTTCAAGCAGGGAGGCGCCTGTCCTGGGAAGGTGTGAATTTTTGTTCCTTTGCGGGGTTCCCTGGTGGTCACCAAGCCCAAACATGTGCTCAGTGCAGCCAGGGCCAGTCCCCACCCCCACACGGTGTGACCTCTGCTGGGAAAACGCTCCTGGTAATCGTCTCCAGGCACGGGGCAGCCTTTGATCAGGAAAATCTCTGTTTATTCTACAATATAAATATAGAAGAAATCCATTTATTCCAAAGTGGATGTAAGTAAGTCCCAGCGGACAGGCCTGTGTGTCCAAGCGCCAAAGCTCAGCCAAGCTGGGCTGCAGTCGGGTCCCTGGTCCCTCACGCTGGTGTCTGACGTGGGTCACATCCGCACACAGTGTAGTGTCCCCTGGGCCCTCCTAGATGCAGTTTGGGACCAGCCTGGGTCACGAGGGTGGAACGTGTGGCATCTGCAGCCTCCTGCCCACGGCCTGTGAGCTCCGGCCAAGTGGCCGCCTGGGGCAGAGTTGGAATTCCCGGAATGAGGACAAGGAGTGGCCTCGGCCTCCCCACCTGCCAGTGGGCGGTGATAACCCCCCTCACGGGCCTGAGATTAGAACGGGAGGAAACGGCTTGAGACAGGGCACCGGGCACCTGGCGGACACTCGGGGAACATTTGCCGATTCTGTGTCTACAGAGCCGGCCACGCGGGGGCCGCGGGGGCGGCAGCCCAGATGCAGGCTGGGGCCAGGCTGTGCACACAGGACGTCTGCCTGGGACCTCATTCTTAGCTGCTCCGTGCCTCAGTTTCCCCATGTGTGAAACAGGGATTTAACAGTTCCCGCCCCAGATAACAGCATGAGGATGAGATCGTTAATGTGTTTAACGAGCTCGTGGCCTCAAGGAGCCGCTGTCCCGTCGGGGGCCCTCCCACGGACGGTGCCCCACCTCCCCGGCCTGTGCGCCTCCTGCTCAGCGAGACCCGGGCTGGAATGCCGACCCCGCGGCTGGTGCGCCCGAATGCAGGGAGAGCAGGCAGCGGAGGGGATGGCCGGGGTCCAGCCTCAACATGTGTCGCAGACGGGGAGAATGCTGCCTCCGTGTCTGACAGCTCATCAAGCATGTCACACGCCTTTGCTCTAATTAAGGGAACCCCAGACACAAACCCCAGACCAGAGGGAGCTGTTCTGGCTGGGGTGTCACCACCTCTGAGAAGCCCCACCCCTCCATGCTCTCCGCCCCCGTGGCCTGCTGAGGTCCCGGCACCAGCTCTGCGTCTTTGCACTTCACTTGTCTGCCTGGCAGGTGGCCAGCTTCCTGGGAACAAGGACCAGCTGTCATCTCTGTGCGTGTCAGCTGCCTTTCTCTCTCCAAGGCCACTGGGAGCATCTGGCCCCAGGCCTCCCTGCCTCCCAAGAGCCAGCCAGGTGCAGGCCCTGGGGAAACAGCAAAGGGCTGGAAGCAGAGCCCGGCTGCGATGAGACAGGTGTGTGGAGAGGTGCTCGCACCCCGGGGCAGTGACATGGTGGAGGCGTGCCTGGGCAGGCGTGGGGCAGAGCAGAGGCCTGCTTGGTCCAGCCCGGGGGGTGGGCAGGCGGTGGGAGGGAGCGGAACAGCAAAGGCACAGGCCTGGTGGGCAGGGAGAAAGTGGAAACATTTCTGCACAGAAAACAGAGGAGAGAGTAGGAAGAGGAGGACAAAACTGGGGAAGCCCTTGAAGGTTTTAATGGACAGAAGCTCACGCTTTATCTGCTGGGCTCAGAGGAGTCTGCTGTCAGTCATTTACACTTTAGTATGAAGTTAAGCAGGGGGGATGTGTGTTGCTTTCTGAAGGTGGATTTTCATTTTAAATTTGGTTTCTGATGTGGAATGCAAGCTCCGTGGTCCCTAAAAAGATCCCAGACATGCTGGATTTGGAAGTAAGAGTGGGGTGGAGGATCACCAGTGTGAAGGTGCCACAATGGGTGGGCCTCAGGGCCCTGCTTGTGTGTCTGGGCTTGGGCACCTCCGGGGTGGGAGGGATTGGACTCCTGGGTTCCGTTCTGAGCTCTGACCCGGGCCCCTCAGTGCCTGGAGTCTCCGGCAGTGGCACAGGACGCGCACCCTCCACAGCCCGCGAGCTCTCTGGGGTGGTCCGGGACAGGAGGCCCCCCGGGAGCCGCGCTGTGCTGCAGCTGCGTCTGTTTGTTGATCGGGTCGTGTTTGACTTCGGTAACCATGCACGGCGTTGGCCACGAGATGCCTTACGTAGGATAAAATATTGCTAAATATGTGCTTGGCGTCAACACAGCTCTCTGATGTCCCGTCAGGGACGGAGGAGATAAGGGACCACGTATAGTTAGCGCCAGCTGTCTCCGCTCAGTGAGAGGGATGGAGTGGGCGGGTCTCTCCACCCCTGCGACCAGCCACAGGACGACCGAAGTGTTTTCTCGCTGTTTCAGGTGCATTTTTCCGTCTCAGTTTCAAGGACAGATATGACCACAGATGCGGCACATGCTGCATTTGAAATGTCTTATGTTAATATTTTTGCACTCGATCCCAAAGATTCTTAAGATACGTGTTTTCTGAGTTCTCTGTGATCGCTGGTGCGGCCGGCAAAACCCTGAATTCTAACGAGAGGGCAAAGCTCCGTCCTTGTTTTACAAGTGCAGATGGTGAAATAAGAAGTCAGTGTGTTGGGCTTTGCAGCCGTTTCCACGTTGTTTTCTGGACACGTCTCTATTTTGAATCAGAGTCGCTCCTCTCAGGCCTCGGTCAAATGCCATCGTTGCCTTTTTGTAAACCTCAGGTGACCTGAAGTCCCAGGGAAGAGAGGTGAGTCACGTCATGGGAACGGCATGAGTTTGCAGGGAAACCGACTAGGGTTTAAAAAACAATTTGGGGACACTTCAGACGTGCTCACGCCACGCATGCACACGTGCCAGGGGCCCCAACGCGCCGTCTCTGCCCCTCCCCGTCCCCCTCCCACTGGACTGTTTGGTGGCAAATCCCAGACACACGTCTCAAAATAGCGCACTGAGACCTTCAGTACTGGCTTTGCTGTCGGACCTCTGCGCACCAGGCCACTGTCCCCGCGGGTCTGCCGCGGTCGGTGTGGGGGACCTTGGTGCGGTGGCTCACGCTGCCAGGCCTGGTCTTCCAAGTGTCTAAACCACAACTGCCTCTGGTAAGAGGCCCCTCCCCAGCAGGTCCCCTGGTCCCCCCGAGGGACCCAGTGAGGACTGTGCTCCAGTGGCGGGTGTGCAGCCCTGGTTGGGCCTTTGTGCCCTCACCCCCTTCCCCACCCTGATCCCGGGGGGCCTCTTCAGCCCGACACCCTGCAGGAAGGTGCTTGGGAGACTGAAGAGCTCCCCTCATGGCTGGTACCTCCTGTGGCCCCGAGGCCACGAGGGCAGCTGCAGACGGTGAGTGTCCTGGCACGGCCTTTGGAGCAGGACCGTCTGCCCCGCCTTTGGGACGCGGCCCGAGAAGCTGAAATTTCCCAGCCGGCGTTGCGACTCCACGCTGGGCGATGGGCCCGCTCTGTGCTCTCCCGGCTGAGAGCGGGGACAGCGGTGTCCATCACGGCTTCCCGTCCTCTGCGCCTGGGTGCCGTCGACAGGCGCTGCTCTCCCCGCCGCCCGTCACCACCGGCTCTCCAGGCCACACTGCCGGGCGCCTCAGCAGCCAGATGCATCCCGCCATGGCACGACCCCACCTGGCCACGGGGACGCGGTTGTGCATGTGTCTTGCAGCGGCTCTGGGCTGGGGCCTCTCAGCCGTGAGTCTGGTGAACTAACCGCCCTCCTCGTTCCGCCCCTTTCGTAGCTTCCTCGGGGCCTTGCCACGTCCTTCCCGTGGGTTGATCCGAGTTCACGTCCCCGCTCAGAGGTGGGAGGCACAGCTGGAATGATTTACTTTGCTCTCCCCACCCCAGGGTCTCCGTCAGATATTTCCTCGGCCCCCTTCCCAGCTCTCCACTGGCAAACTCGTCCACACCTGTCCCTGGTCCTTAACAGGGACCCGAGACTAAGGGAGGGAGGCTTTTCCTGTTGAGCAAAACTGGCCAGAAGTGCCACCGCCCGGCCCAGTCTGCGCCAACATGTCTCTGAATCGCAGCTCTTTAGAGCCGGACGTACCCTCTCCCCGGTCCCCGGGTCATCGGTGTCCTGGGGCAGGCGGCCCATCCAGGAACGGGTTGGGTGGGCCGCTCCCCTCTCTCGGGGCTCCACTGGCCCTGCCGTGGTGGGCGTCTGCAGCCCTGGTGGGGGCGGGCCAGTGGTGCGAGCTGCTGGGGACCGTCCGTTGTCACGGGGCCGTTGGCTCGTGTCAGGCGTGGAGCAGGGGTCCCCTGTGTGAGACGTGCTGGTGTCCCCTGGTGCCAGGGCTCAGACAGGCCTGGCTCAGGGCAGGTGCTCGAGAGGCTCTGGCTGTGGCCGGGGCGGGGTGGGGGCAATAGGCCACGGTGTCGTGTCCTCGAGAGCGAGGTCAGGCCCTCGCTGGATTCCTCTGCGCTTGCTCAGCTTATGGACTCAGACCGTCTTTGTCCCCAGCGAGGCAGGAGGGGCTGGACGTGATTCATTTGTCATTCAGAGTTGGAGGCTGAGCTCATGGAGAGGGACTCTCTGCTCCAAGGTCACCCGAGGCCTTCCCAGTGCCACGTCGGCCGACGGGTCTGGACGTTGCTGCTCCTTGTCACCAGAGCATCATTCTGGAAGGTTCCCCTTGTGGGATGGCAGCCAGGCCTGTTTCCCTCTGCTGTTCCTGGAAAGAGACGTGTGCAGGCCACACAGTAGATCTTGCCCGCAGGCCTCCACCCGCCAGAGATAGCTTCCCTGGCATGTGCCGGGGTGGGGAGATTTCCACGGGTTCCTTTGCATGGAAAACACCAGAGCCGTCCAGCGTCCCTTATCTGCTGGGCTGGGGCGCCTGGCTCCTGGCAGAGGCCGTTTGTCACGTCCCCGCCTCTCCCACCCGTCTCCCTGTAACCTCGCCTCCAAGTGCAGAGACGGGCAGGTCACCACTCGCGGCTGTCTGCTCCCAGCCCGTGAAGCGCTGTGGCTTAGGGGGGAGTGGAGTTTAGCATAGTGCGGGGGTGTCTTGCACCCAACCCAAAAGTGCCAATTTGTCAGGTGGTCTCGCCTCTGAAGAACTCCCCCAGCCCTGGGACCTGCCCTGGATGCGGCTAACGCCCGGCATCGGCCTCCTTCCTGGTCCCAGCCTCAGCCCCGACAGGCCGAGCTTTTCCCTCTCTTGGCCTCAGGTTCCTTCTCAGAAAAAAGGATGTGGGACTGGTCCATAAACTCCTTGGCACCCAGTAAACTCCTACATATACTTCAAAGCCTTGCTCACATGCCCCTGCCCTCAGGGTGAAGAAGGATTACCATCTCTGGCTTTGCTGGCTCCCCACAAAACCTGCCACGTGCCACGTGCCTCTACCTGTCAGGTCCAAAATCATTTATCCAGGGAAGGAAAGATGAGATCATGAACCGTTTCTGAGCGGCTGATCTCCCTGGGGACCTCGTCGAAGGGGCCTGTTTTAAGTGTGTTCTTCCTTTCCTCCGCGTGCAGAATACTGCCCGGGGATCACGCCTGGGTCGTGTAGACAGCCCCGGATCCCCCGGCCCAGCCCCAGACCTCGTGTCGCAGGTGCAGACAGCCCCTCCGCGCTGCTTTTCCTCCAGTTCGGTTCTGGCCCCGCCACCCACCAGCCTGCTGTGCAGAGAGGACCTGACCTGTTGCTGCCTGGCTCTGGGGTTTCCGGGTCTCGCGAGACATGGCAGTGGCCAGTCCTTGGTGAGCGGACTGCCCGGCCGCGTCGCTGGGCGTTGGTGCCCTTAGGTGTGGTGCCTCTGTCACCGCGCCCATAGCTGACTCCCACTCCGTTTGCCCACCGTTTCCCCCTCCTTGCAGGGGGGCCACCAGGCGAGGCCAGCTCCTGGGTCTGAGGGCAGCGTTCACGTTTCGCAGCGTGGTAGCACCACCCCCATGGAAGAATTCTGACTTTGGGCCACTGTGCATGGCCACGAGCCACGCGTGGTGCCAGGGTCGGGGGGGAGGGTTGTAACTTATTGGGACTTTCTGCCGGGGTGCCAGCTCCGTGCCAGCTCCCTGGGTGGCCACAGGCAAAACCCAGGCTCCCTTCTTGGACCGCACAGTGGGGGGCGGGGTTTTACTGGTCTCCCCTGCAAACCCCGAGGCTTCTGCAAGTTCTCACGATCAGCCCCAGGCCCAGGGTTACTTTGGGATTAACACCTTTTAAAAAAGGTTATTACCTTATGGAGTCCGGGGGACTTGAAATAGTGTAAAATGTGCTGTGAAAATAAATTTAGAGCTATTTTCCTCTCTGGGATTCAACGAGGGCTGTTTTTTGGTTTGCGCATCAGTATTTTGAAGAGCAATTTGTAGCACGTGGGTAGAAGATAGACGGGCTGTTTTCCAAGCTGTTTTCATGTTGAAGTGGGTACAAGAATGGTCGGGGGCCCGGAATCCATACTGCGACGAGCCCCCAGGTGACTGGGCTGCAGGTGGTTTTGACGCTCGGTGACAATCTCCGCGCAGGCTGCTGAAAGTGCCTCGTGAACAGACGTGTTAAAACCCAGGCGTGGCCCACCAGGAGCTTCCTGCTTGCGGGCTCTGAGCAGGCAGTTCTCAGGGGTCGCAGAGGGCACTCATTTCTCAGTAGCGCCTTTTAAGTAAGCACGTGAGCTGGACCCCCTGCAGAAAGTCCGTGGGATCTGGGAGGCGAGCTCTGGAATTCTCTGTGTGGACACCTGTCTCTCCGAGTTTCGAGTCGACACAGTGGGGAAACTGAGGCAGAGGCAAAGGGGTTTAAAAGTGTAGTCCTGAAAAGTCCAGGAGAAAAGTACCTAAATGTATTTTATGACTCACTATTTAAGATAGCTTGGAAATAACACAGTGTTCCCGCACCAGCTTCGGGGTGAAGCCACGCAGGGCGCAGCCTTCTAGAATCCCAGGGAGCCACGCGGCTGGCCAAGTCCAAGGGCGGCCCCTCTGCAAAGAGGGTTCCTCGCTGGAGATGATGTGCTGGTCGCACGAGCGATCAGGGGCCTCCTGGGCAACACGGCGCGTCAGGCTGAGCACGCACGCTCCGCCCACGCCTCGCAGTCGCCGGGGCAGCGGATCGCGCCCAGCCTGGGAAGCTCACCCAGTCCGTTCAGTTACCGTGCTGGACCCGCCGGCCGAGAGCGACCCCTGTCCTGTCCACTTCTGAATTGCAAACCACAGTTCACAAGAAACCGTACCCCGGGGCTAGTAGGAAGCCTTGAACAAACGTACGGGCGTCCATATGTTAATCACAACCAAAAGTTGAGAAGCTACGAGTTGCTTCGAGTGACAAGGTTGTGGGAACCTGGAAACTCAGAAGGTGCTTTCTGGATTAATAAAGGCTTTTGCAAAGGGTGCATTCCCACAGAGGAGCTAACTTTCCTCCCTCCCTCACAGGTAGACAGGGAAAACCCTTTCTGGCTCTTGGGGGTGCAGGTTTGGGGGCGAGGCCATGGCGGACGAGGGCCGGCGTCTCCTTCCATTGGTGGAAAAACAATTCTGAGAACTGCAGCAACAGGAAGATTCCGTTTTAAATGTGTTGAAAAAATTACCACTTGGCGAGGACTCCGCACCAGGCGCGCTTTGCTCTGGAGCAGCACGACCCTCTGAGATGGGCTTTGGCGTCGGGAAAGCAGCGGCCGCCGCGGACAGACCCCAGGCGCTATCCAGTTTCCACTGGGTTTTCCGACATTCCTACGCGGGGATTTTTGTGGGGCTGGGGGAGCGCAGCTGCTTCTCCCTCGTGGTACTGGCGGGACCCGGGCCGAGGCAGCTGTGGATTTTGGCTGCCCCCCGCCTGGCCCGCTGAATACCTCTGCACGGAGCCCGCCCCCAGCTGCGTCTCCTCCCGCACCGTCCCGTGCCAGCCCCGATGCAGTCAAAGGATTCACAGGAAAACCCTAAAATATTCATAATTTATCCCAACATCTGTGCTAACTGGAGAAAACCATTAACCTCTGCCTGGGGCTCCAGATGGATTCTTTTTTAATGTAAGAATCACTTAGCAATTGGTAAATCGCTCCCCTCCCTCGAAAGCAACTTCAGTCCCAGAGAATCGATCGCTTTCTGGGAATTCTAAGGTCAGAAAGACCCGTGCACGGATCTGGCAAGGGGGCCGTTACCGTGGCGATTTGTGCCACGTGTCTCACACAAGCCGTGGCCTGGTGACTTCGCAGACTTAAACCATTTGTGCTTCGTTAATGGCTTTGGAGCTGGGGCAAGTTTCTGTCACGGGGATTTGCTCCAAATGCTGTTTCCTCCCTCTGACGCGCTGCAAAGGCGTACGGGCTCGGCCCGGCGTCTTCCACCGCGTTCACGTCCTGGGGTGGGCAGCGTGGGGGGTCCCTCCCCACTGGCGGGTTCTTCATGCTGAAGCTCAAGCTGTCCCGGGCAGGTCGCTGGGGCGGGGCGTGGACAGGGCCCAGATGTGGCCGGACGGGGGCCCATTTCCACCCTTTCTAGTTCATTCCGCACCCCTTGAATCCAGGCAAAGGGGCAGAGTGGCCGTGCCCAGGGCATGGGCTCCTCGCCGGGGTGACCCAGGTGGTGTCCCTCTCACGTCACGGGGTGGCGGAGGTGCAGGGCCCCACGCTGTGCACCTGCCCCAGCTGCTCCCCGAGCCCTTTGCTCATATGGCGGGGGGCTGCGCGCGGCGGCCCCGATGTTTGTTCCAACGCAAACCTCTCTGAGTCGGTGAGGCCGCCCGGTGTTGTGGGAGGAAAGAATGAACGGGGAAGAGGATTTCCTGGTCACTCTGGGGACTTTCCCCAGTGGCAGAGAGAAGCGCCCTCCTCCTACCACAGGGCGCAGCCGATCTTCGTTCTTCCAGGGCGTGAGTAGTGTGTGCAGGCGTGAAGGTCACAGCTGCCATCCCCAAGGTCGCCGACCGCAGAATTTGAGACTCCTCGTGTCAGAACCTGTACAGACACAGGGGACGTGGGTTCCTTCTTTCCTACAAACGCTTGAACTCCACGCACCGTTCCTCACCGTCGTTCTTGTCTGACTCGCCCTGTCGTTCTGTCTTCCCAAGTCCAGCCCCCATTCAGTGGCCACGTCGCACCCCACAGTGCGGACCTGTGGGTCTTCCTGCACACGCAGGGTGCTGGTTCTGAGAGTTCGCTGTTTTGGGCGATGCTGTGCCCACATCTCTGCACCACACGTACCTGGGAGCGCGGTCGCTGTGTCCTAATTCCTGGGCGCTCGAACGTCATCGTATGAATTTCGGCGTCTCTGTTAGGTTGACGGTGTCGGTGACCTCTCCCTGCTGTACCGTGCCGAGTGCGGCTCTGATGCCGTGAGGAGACAGGTGGCCTGCTGTCCCAGCCCCAGGGCGGGGACGCGTGCCCAGAGAGGGCCTGGTACTGCCCGGCTGCGGCGGCGACTCCTGAGCTTCCCCGGTGTGGTTCGTTGCTGGGAAGCGGCGTCTCCCCGGGGCCTCGGGCACCTGGTCTGTGCCATTGCGTCTGGGGTGCCGGAGCCCCGACAAGCACCCTTGCGGTGAGCCGTCAGCCAGCCACTCTCCCTTTCCTGACCGGGCAGGGCTGGAGCGGGACTGAAGTGGGTCCGGTAGGTGGAAGTGTGGGGAATTGTCACCCAAGTCCCATCCCCACAGCCGCGCCCCCTGCGTCCTGCCAGGCCTGGCCGGAGTTGAGCGAGCCACGCACACACTCACCCGCAGTTCCGCTGCGGTCGGCCGAGCCGTCTGCTGTTCCCCAGCCTCTGCCCTCACCCCGGTGCCTCGCACGGACGCGCACCCCAGACACACCCACCTCCCTGGGCGCCCTGTGGGTCCTGGATGTTGGCCTCTTAATTCTTCGCTGCCTTTTTAACTCGC
>RJWJ010015240.1:0-36522 GCA_004363605.1 Indri indri | reverse complement strand
CTCTCAACTCTGCCATTTCCTGGCCTGGCTGTATGTTCTTAAGTACCATATTTAACATCTCAGAGCTCAATGTTCTTATTTGATAAATCAAAATATTGTCTAGTACTGTTTGAAAGCATGTGATATACATCCTGGAACACAGCAGAAACCTAAACATTGTTGTAAAAGGCCCCTGTATGTGTATAACCCTGACTTCCACATATGACCTCTAACACAGATAAACTTTTTAAAAAATGATCCAATTCATTATATGCTAGCTAACTAACAAACGTTTCCCCCATTATATCAATTCAGTTTGGCAAGGTTATCATACTTTGCACAATGGATGATTTTGTGCTGTTATTTTAATACTATGTTAAATCTTATCACTTCTTTAGAAAAAAATGAAACAGTAAATTTCGAGGAGAGCTGAAACTAATGATAATACAATCGGCAGCTGGCTTGGAATTATTAAGCATGAGGAGAGTAGTGATTTGGTGGCCTTAAATCAAATATTCAAGATGTAAAAACTGGTCACATGTTCAATTAAAGAAATGATGAAATGCCAGAAAATTGGTTCAAAAGAGAACATATTAAAGTAAGTTAAAGAAATAAAAAAAAGGAGAACTATTTAAAAGCATGCGAACATGATTGTCACACACAAGAAATTTCAATTATCCAAATGCAAAAAGAGGTATCTGGGTATACAGAATGTTTGTTCAGAGAACTTTACGGGGATTTCTCTGCATAAGAAAAAAAAACTAATGTTCATATTCTCCTGTCAATTTTCTCAAAATGTAAATAAGATTTTATTAACTCTGTCCTCAAAATTCTCCTAAAATGGGCCGGGCGCGGTGGCTCACGCCTGTAATCCTTGCACTCTGTGAGGCCGAGGCGGGTGGATCGTTTGAGCTCAGGAGTTCGAGACCAGCCTGAGCAAGAGCAAGACCCCATCTCTACTAAAAATAGAAAGAAATTAGCTGGACAATTAAAAAATATATATAGAAAAAAAATTAGCCTGGCATGGTGGCGCATGCCTGTAGTCCCAGTTACTTGGGAGGCTGAGGCAGGAGGATTGCTTGAGCCCAGGAGTTTGAGGTTGCTGTGAGCTAAGTTCATGCCACGGCACTGTAGCCCGGGGAACAGAGTGAGACTCTGTCTCAAAAAAAAAAAAAAAAAAATCTCCTAAAATATTTGCAGTCCTTACATAAAACAATAAGACTATTTGTCTGCAAAAATTAAAATCCGTTATTTTGTTCTGTGAAATATTGTTTCAAGCAAGCTGAAAGAACTAAAATTTGAAAAGACAGATTAATTTATAAAAGTAAATATGCATTTGAATATTTTAACTAATAATGTGTTTATTGCTGTCTTGGATCAAACCCACTTACACAGCCACACACATAGACATGTACACTTGCACACATATTGATACATACACATACTCGTATTAATTAGGTTTCTTGCATAGTTTTTATAATTTCAATATTTATATATGTGTCCAGGAAATCTTTAGGTATAAAAGTAGACAATGGCCTCATTGACACCTGAAATAATCATTATTAATATGCAATCATTTGGTTCCTCTATAACATGGCATCATGATCAATGATCTCACAGAGCTTGAAAAGGAATATATTAATACTTCAAACATCCTATTCTATTTTTTGAATTGGAACCCCCATAGGATAAATCCATGAAGGCAAATTGAGTGATTTTTCTTTTTTTTTATTCTGAGAAAGAATTTATTTTGAACATTTGTTGATCCATGATTTTAGTCACATGCTTGGCTGCCCAAGGAGACAGATAACTAAAGGTCTTGGAATATATAGAATAGCAGCTTCTCCTTCAGCAAGACTGAACAAATCTTATAAAGTGTAATTACCTTAGTCAGTATTTTACCTGTCACCTATATTAAATGTAATCATTATTTGGTGAGGATACAGCCAAGAAAATATATCCCTTTACTATTTTTTCTTTACGTTTGAGGAACTGAAATAGAAACAAATCAAAATAACACAAAACTAAATTCTAGCCCAGGACTCGGGAAATCTCTGACTATAGTCTAGAAGTGTTTCTAAACCTTTTTTGGCCTCAGTTTATTTATCTTTTATTTCAAGGATATGAGGAATTGCTCAACCCTACTTTAGAGAATTGACATTAGAATAAAGTGAGTTAATATGTTGGGATGTTTTGAAGAGTATAAAGTGCCGTACAATTGTACTTAACATCTCTAAGTAAAAGATGGCCGTCCTATTCTACTCAGCTCACAATAGGCCACTCCTGGAGAATTGCTTTCTGTTCAAAGAGGTAAGTAGCCAACTAGAGTATTTTCTGATGTTAAAAATCAGAAGAGTAAAAGTCCTAACCAAGTCACAAAAGGAGAAAAGATGTGGTCAGTGAAGGGAGGGGTAAAGTGGTTTATGATAGCTGACTGGAGAGAGAGAGATAAGACTAAATGAGCAGTAGTTACAGGAAAGAAATATTTCAAATGACAATAAGTACATTTGAATAAAGTTATCCAAAAGTTGAATCAACTGGTTTGATTAATAACATGTGGTAAGCTTATTGTCATATTTGGAGATTATACAGAGGCTAAATTGCCTCCTGACAGGAATACAATGTAGAGAATTGAAACCTCAGTTAAGTTATCAGATTGTATAGCTGCTGTGGTTTCCGCCATCCTGAATTTGAAAGGTTGCTGTGGAAGGCCATTGTTATCATTATATTGTTCATTGTTTTAGTAATTTATTACAGCCCAAAACTTGTGGGCTTAAAACAATAATTTCTTACTTACAATTTTGTGAGTTGACTGGGAGGATCTTCAGCTTAAAATTATATCATCCAAGGTATTGGAAAGACTAGAAGATTCAAAACAGCCTCACTCACATAGCTGGTAGTTGGTGACGGCCAGTAGCTGGGAGATCAGCTAAGGCTCAATTTTCCTTTATGTGTCCCCTGCACTTAGCTTCTTCCTCACACTGCATGTGACGGAGTTTCAAGACCGTGTGTTCCAACAGGTTGAAGTGTAAACTGCAGATCTCTTAAAACCTAGCCGCCAGTAACACTTTGACCCACTGAATGTTCTTGAAGTATTGTTGTGTGACTCACACAGCCAGTTGGGAGTCAGTGTGTCAGAGAAATGCACGAAGACTTAAATTCCTGGAATGGAGGATTGTTGGAGGCCCTCTTGGAGAGTGGCTTCCATGATTATATTATTTAGTTGCTAATGGAAAGAGAATGTCATAATAGACACAATTTTAAACAGATATTCTGCAGGGCAATAAAGTAGACCAGAAATTATTGAAATGAATTAAAATATTGAAGTAAGTTAAAACATGGATATCAGAGCTTTACTCTGTTGACTTACAGATTTTGGTCAAATATAGGATGTGAGTGAAAGCTGTTTAGGCCAATTTATTAATAACAAATAACAAGCACTTATTAGATATCAAATATGAGACTAATTACTGGAGGTAACATCATGTGTCTGATATAAGCCTTGCCCTTCAGAAACTTCCTGAATAATTGGGAGGCAGACTGGAAAGTAGATAATAATAACAAAATGTTATAAATAATATTAAAGGAAAGATTTACAAAGTGCTACCAAGAATATAGAAGCAGATGTTATAATACCCATTTTATAAAAAGAAGAAACAGGTAAGTAACTTACCCAAGTTTAAACATACGAGGGACTCTGATTCCAAAATCCATAGTGTGTTTATTACCCCACATTTCCAGGCAGTAAAATAAAGCACATTGAATTTGAAATATTTCCAGAATGTTTCATACTGCTGCTACAACCTGGCTGGACAGCAATCATAAAAAAAGCCTCCATGGCTTCTACACATCATCTCAAGAATTCCTCAGATCACCTCCCAAGTGCTTCTGTAGCAATTCCCTGTAAAAGGAAAAGCTAGGCCTGCCCTTGCCTAAGATGTGATCTCAAGATGAAAATGTCCAATATATTGGAAGTTGGAAATACAGATCTACAGTTAAAGATTGATGTATGGGGTAGAGATGTAAATTGGAAATTGTAAGTATTTAGCTAGTAAGAGTGATAATAGTAATAGCAGAGGTAGAAGTAGTAATAGTGGCAATATAATAATAATAATATGTAAGGTACCCTAATGTTGTAATAGCGTTGCACAAGTTATTCTACTACTGGGATAATCTTCCATATCCTTTAATCCTTTGTCTAAGTAAATTTTATACTATATTTATACCTTAGCTTATATATAATAGAATATCTATTCAATTAGATATTCCATAATTTTTTTGGCCTAGATGCAATCCTCTTACATTTTCTTAAAAATCGTATTCCTTGTCTTCATTGGAAGGAAATTTATTTGTGTGATTTTAAAAAATATTATTCCTATATTCCTTTTTAGTGCATAGTTCTATAAGGGAGAAAATTCATCTCTTTTTAATTGCATTCTGTGACCAACTCATACTCAGTACCCAGCAGATAATAGATACTTAGACTTTTCCAAATGAATGAAGGACAATCAAAACCTTGGCATGTACAGTGTGATCGGAATGCTAAAAAATATCAACTTTTAGTGAGCGACATAGGAAAGAAGTACCCTTGAAAGAAGCAGAAGAAAATGCTGTTGTCCCTACTGTTAGGAGCCTTTCTCCACAAACATGTATCAGCATTAATGTATCCACATTCTCATGTTTGTCAGTTCACTACATTGGTCTTAAGCACAGGCACGCACACACAAACATACATGCACACTCCTACAGCTATTGCATAATTACCAGGAGTGATTGCTCAGGTACTTTTTGCTACTAGATATGTTCCTAAAAGCATTTTTAATTTAAAAATATGAAGACAATTCTACTAGCCAGAAAGAAAGCCTTTACAAGTGGGAAGAACCAGATTTGAGAATCCAATAGAAATTAACATGCTCATTAGGCTATGAGCGCTTTCTATAACTTTGTTTAATAACCTTCAAAATATAGAAGATGTGATGATTATTTTTAATGTGTCAAAATTGAGGAAGGTTTTGGATGAGACTAACACTTATGTCAGTGAACTTTCAATAAAGCAGATTGCCCTCCATAGTGTGGGTGAGCCTTGTCCAATAAGCTAAAGACCTGGACAGAAAAATAACCTACCTCCCTGAGCAAAAGAGAATTCTCCAGAAGACTGGTTCGAACTTTATTTGTTGCTTCCCAGGGTTCTGCCTGCTGACCACACTACAGATGTTGGACTTGCCAGCCTCCCAAATCACAGGGGCCAAATCCTCAAAATAAATCTCCGTACATATGAATATATACAATATATTGGTTTTGTTTCTCTGGAGAACCCTAATGTAGATTTTGGTACCAAGAGAAGTTCTAGAGGAACGGATTCTTAAGGATGAATTTTCTGAATGGGTTCTTGGATTTCAGGAATTGGCTTTCTAATCTGATTAGATTTAAAGTCACTAACAACTTTATTTTCAGTAGTAAAGAAAACACTAATAGTCCCTGGAACAATCTGGCAAAACAGATAGACAAAATATCAACAATGGATAATACCAGTCAAACACTTCTAAGAAACAAGGATCTGAGTGATTATGTATATGACACTTTCAAATCTTTTTGTCAAATTAATGGCTGTAATGATTTTGGCCAGTTGCTCCTATTAATTTTTCTTTCAATTGGAAAGCTGAGATGAATCCAAATTTTGGATTCCTACATAAGCAAAACGAATGTAAAAAGTAAAACAAAACATATGGTTAACTAATCAAAACTACCAACTAACATCTAACTAGGAACTTTCCATTTTAACCAATCAAATATGTTTGGTCTTGTTTCTGCAAACATCTTAAAAAACTTCCTCTCTTGCCCACTCCACTCCCAGTGGAGTGCTAAGCTACTTGCAGTCTGATGCTGCCCGATTCATAAATCATTGAATGCTCAAACAAATTCTTTACAATTGTAATGTGCCTAAGTTTTTCTTTGGTCACTCTTAATGTCACTGGACAAAGTGGGAAAATAAAAGAAGGAGTGACCCAAAAAGCTGTTTTGAATGGGATTCAGAATAAGAAGAGGCTCTGCAACAGGTGCGGCATGTTCTGCAAGCTGCTCTGCCACCTCGGCCATATGATCTGGCGGAGTCAGTGGTGTGTTACTTATCCCTGATGCTGATTGGAGTCTTTGGCAGGCCCTTATAGGTAAATCACTGCACAGGACCTAAAGATTTTGGAGCTGTGCCCTGCGTCCTGTGCAGATAACTACTCTCCTTCTAAAAGATAGCGTATGGCCCAGTACTGGGTCTAAGTAGAGATTGAACACTTAACTATGGACCACCGAGTTACCTGCAACCTGAGCTGTCTGTCGTGAGCTGGCTGTTATCTGACCCATTAAGCAAGAAAGTTGGCGTGCCCAAGAACTTCCCATCACTACACAGAAGTGGTACATATGTGATTGAAACTGAGTAAAACCTCAAGTCACAAGTAAGTTATATGAAAAAGTGGCCCAAATTCCTATGGTTCCACCCTTGCCATACTACCTTCTCTCACAGCCTGCACTGATGACCTCATGGAGATTTCCCTAAAATCAGTTGACAAAGGAAGAGGATACTCAGGCCTCATTTACAGACAGTTCTGAATGATATACCGGCACCACTAAGAACTGAACAGATGCAGCACTACAGCCCTTCTCTGAGATATTCCTGAATGGCACCAGTGAAGGAAAAGCCTCCCAATGGGCAGAATTTTGAGCAGTGCACCTAGTTGCTCATTTTACTTAGCCAGACAAGTGACTATATGCTGATTCATAGGCTATGGCCAATGGTTGCCTTGATAGTCAGGGATTTAGACAGGAATATGATTAGAAAATTGGTGACGAGAAAGTCTGAGGAAGAGGTATGTGGGTAGACTTCTCTGATTGGGCAAAAATCATGAAGATTATTTGTATCTTATGTGAATGCTCAGCAAAAGGTAACCTCAGCAAAGGGGAATCTTAATGATTAAGTGGATAGATGGCCTGTTCTGTGGATACCAGTGTGCCTCTTTCCCCAGCAACCCCTGCCATTGCTCAGTGGGTTCATGTGCAAAGTGACCATGGTGGCAATAGTGAGGGTTATGCGTGAGCTCAGCAACGTGGACTTCCTCTCACCACAACTCACCTGGCTGTGGTCACTGCTGAGTGCCCAATCTGCCATCAGCAGAGACCAACTCTGAGTCCACTCTACACACTGATCAGCTAGCTACATGGTGGCACATTTATTGCATTTGACCACGTCTGTCATGGATGGGACAGCATTTGATTCTTACTAAAATATGCATTTACTCTGTATACGCATTTGCCTTCCCTGCACAGAATGTCTCTTCCAGAACTACCATCCATGGACTTATAAAATGTCTCAGCCATCATCATAGTATTCCACGCAGCTTACCTCTAATCAATGAACTCACTTCACAGCAGATGAAGTGAGGCTATAGGCCCATGCTCATAGAATGTACTGGTCTTACCCTGTTCCCCACTATGCCGAAGCAGCTGGATTGATAGAACTATGAAATGACCTTTTAAAGACTCAGTTACATTACCAACTAGGTGGCAATATCTTTCAGGGCTGGTGCAAGAATCTCCAGTAGGCTAAACATGCTCTGAATCAATGTCAGTATATGATGCTGTTTCTCCCATAGCTGGGACTCACAGGTCCAGGAATTGAGGGTGGAAATGGGGAGAAAACCACTGTCAATTACACTAGTGACTCAGTAGCAAAATGTTTGCTTCTTGTCCCCATGACTGTATACTCTACTGGCCTAGACGTCTTAGTTCCAAAGGGAGGAATGATTCCACCATGAAACATAACAATTATTCTATTGCACTTGAAGTTAAGACTGTCACCAAATCCAGTTTGGACTCCTCATGACTCTGAATCCACAGGCAAAGAAGGCGGTGACTGTGTTGACTGGGATGACTGATCCTGACTACCAAGAGGAAATCGGATGGCCATTCCACAAGGGAGGTAAGGAAGAGTATGTGTGGAATACAGGAGACCTCCCATGGATTCTCATACGATGGCCATGCTCTGTGACTAAAGTCAATGAAAACTACAACAACCAATCTGGTAGAACTACTAATGGCCAAGACCCTTCAGGAATAAAGGCTCGGGACAGACCACCCGGCAAAGAGCCATAACCAGCTGAAGTGCTTGCTGAAGGCAAAGGAAACATAGAGTGGATAGTGAAAGAAGGTAGTTATGAATACCAGCTACAGCCTGTGACCAGTTACAGAAATGAGGACTGCCATTGTCATAATTGTTAGGGATATTTCCTCTTTATTTTGTTATAAATATGTTTGTCTACATGTATACATTTATATACAGTTGACCCTTGAACAATGCAAGAATTAGGGGCACCGACCCCCTACATAGTTGAAAATTCATGTATAACTTTTAACTCCCCTAAAACTTAACTAATAATAGGCTATTGATGGGAAGACTTGCCAATAATACAAACAATTGATTAACACATATATTGTATGTTTTTATGTATTATATATTGTATTTGTATAACAAAGTAAGCTAGAGCAAAGAAAATGTTATTAAGAAAATCATAAGGAAGAGAAAATATATTTACTGCTCATTAAGTGTAAGCGGGAAATCATAAAAGTTTTTATCCTCATCACCTTCACGTTGAGTAGGCTGAGGGGGAAGAGGAGGAGGAGATGTTGGTTTTACTGTCTCCAGTGGCAGAGGCAGGAGAAAATCCACGTATAAGTGGACTAGCATAGTTCAAACCCATGTTGTTCGAGGGTCAACTGTATATGAAGCAAGTGTCTGTTTTCTTCCCTTTTTATTCCTTTGTCCTGTAACATAAGATGTACTGACTTTATAGTATTTAAGTATTGTTAGCTTTATAGTGTTTATGTTACAGAATATCAAGAAGAAGAGTAAACATCAACCAAGGACTTTGCATCCTGTTCTGGGGAAAGAGTTATTGAGCATCCAGTTGTCCACAGGATAGTTATACCATGTCAGGTGAGAGTATGGCTTGGTGATTGTCTTTATCTGGAGACCAAATATAGTTTAAGGAGATGTATATGGATGTAAAGTTGACAAAGGGTAAGTTTGTGATGGTTAATTTTATGCACCAACTTGAGGGAGTTTGGGATGAGATTAACACTTAAATCAGTGAACTTTGGGTAAATCAGAATACTCTCAATAATGTGGGTGGGTCTTATCCAATCAGTAGTTGAAGCCCTGAATAGAGTAAAACAACCAAACTCCCCAAGCCAGAGGGAATTCTCTAGCAGACTGCCTTCCAACTTCATTTACACCATCAGTTCTTCTTTGTCTCTGCCTGCCAGTACACACCGCAGATTTTGGGCTTCTGTTTCTCTGGATCATCCTGACTAATGCAATAGTATAAGGTTTTATTTTTCAATTTATTAACCAAATAGAAAAGGCAAGAAGAGCTGCTGGAGAAAGTACCAGACCAGGACCATAACTGCATGTTGGATTATAATTCTTGCCAATTCTATGATGAACCTATATTTGACAGCATCACCTCATTCACCAAAGCCCAAGAATATATTTTTCATTTTGAAATCCAAAAAATCTGTCTGTTCTCTTCAAATTCTCAAGGTGATTTTTGCAACCTCTGGATGAAAAATGGAAGCTTAAAAGATAATAAGCCTCACTAGGACTTTATTCTGATGGATTGTTCCAGAAAGTGTATGGAAGAGAGAATTTGATTGCCCATTTCTGGAGAAGAGGTTTTTACATACTGAGGTGTTTCTTGCCAAATGATGTCCTAATTAAGCCCGAGAAAGCCCATTTCTCTGCAGGCCTGCAGCCACAGGATAAAGACAAGCAGTACTACAGCATCATGAAACTTTATTATTATGTTGGCAAGATTCCTTTATTAGGAGTAGTTGGGAGGACACCTGGCTAACTGGGGTTTACAGGATATATGATTTCCACAGTATTGCAGCTGGAATGTAAAAAAGCATAATGCAATTTCTGGAGGAGGATGTTCTGCAGCTGCCAAAACGCTGAGTATTTCACAAGGATGCCAAAACCAATAACCCTCTTCATGTTCAGAGTGTTCTGTGAAGCAAATG
This sequence comes from Indri indri, assembly GCA_004363605.1. NCBI lineage: Eukaryota > Metazoa > Chordata > Mammalia > Primates > Indriidae > Indri > Indri indri. Next base: position 26,475 of record RJWJ010015240.1, on the reverse strand, counting down.
AAGCATTTGAAGTAGTTGAGATAGACTGGTTGGTTACTCAAACCAGTAGCAGGAGTAAATAGATGTCATGCCATCAAACAAACTTTCCAGGACTGATCTCAAAACAAACAAACAACAACAACAACAACAACAACAACAACACTGTGTAAATGAAGCTTGATTTCACTTTGTAAAAAGCCCAGGACCAAAAAAAAAAAAAAAAAAAAAAAACGTCTTTCCTCTTTACTTCTACTCTCAAATTAAATTTGGGCTAGTTTTAGTTTGAGCCTTAAAACTAGCTTTGTCTCTATAAAATGCAATAGTGTAACAATTTTGCTTCAGCATTCTCTATATCAGAGGATATTATCAGCCTGGCTCCTGGATTATTTGCTTACTTACAAAGGGTTTCATATGTACTATGCAGAATATATGAGTCAATTCCCTCATTTTTTTAAGCAAATGTAAACTTTCTTATAAAATGAAAAAAAAGCTGAAATTTATTCTGATTGTTACTATTCTAGACCAAGTTTTATCCTATTTATATTAAATCTCAGAAGTTTTGTACATGTAACAAACATAAGCTTCCAAGTTTCCTGGCAACAAACAAGAGGCTTGAAATTTTTCAGATCTATTTTTCTCTCTATAGCATCTAGTATATTCTGGTACAATTTCAAAACAAAGGGCTCTTTGAAATGATCATATTTCATGGGTTAAATTGTATATTTGGCACTGTATGTAGATTATCAGTTATAAAGCAGTGGTACTTGAATTTTTCTGCAAAATAACTTTTATCTGTACTTAACATATCTGTTTCATTCCTTATATACACTTCCTATTCCATCATACTCAGAGGTAGTGGGTTATTTTTTAAATTTCTCAATTTAATGGAGCTTTTCAAGTAAGATTAAAGATTGCATATATTATTATTCCATTTATAAAAGTCTTTTCAGCTGGAGCTCAACCTCATGTGTTATAGACAGATACGGTATGCTTATAAGAATAGCATTTAGCTCTTAACAGTCGAGGTATGTTCTAAAACTGCATTGTTAGGCAACTTTGTCATTGTGTGAATATTATAGAGCTTACTTACACAAACCTAGATTGTATAACCTACCACACCTCTAGGCTATATGGTATAGCCTATTTCTCCTAGGCTACAAACCTGTACAGCATGTTACTATACTGAATACTGTAGGCAATTGTATTACAATGATATCTGTGTATCTATACACATCTAAACATACAAATGGTACAGTAAAAGTACAGTATAAAAGATAAAAGCACCTGTATAGGGCACTTACTTGAATGGACCTTATAGGGCTGGAAGTTGCTCCGAGCGAGTCAATGAGTGAGTGATGAATGAATGTGAAGACGTAGGACATACACTACTGTAGACTTTACAAACACTGTAAGTACACTAAGCTATACTAAATGTATAAAAAGAAAAGTAATCATACTACAGCATCAAGACAACTACAGTGTTACTAGGGGATAGGTATTCTTCAGTTCCATTATAATTTTATAGGATCACATTGTATACATGGTCCTAGTTGACAGAAACATCATTATGTGTGTGTGTGTGTGTGTTGTGTATACTAATTTTATTTAATGTAATACATATATCTACAATTTTAAGAGAAATTACACATACTCAGTATAATCTCTAATTATGAAAAAGATTGTTTTCCAAAAAATTCTTTGCCAGCCTTTCAGTTACTTCTGAACTGACCTTATGACATTTTGTCTTCCTCCTTCAGTGTTGTTTCTTGCTCATCCCTCACTGTTTTCTTTCTGTTCAATGTCAGTGAGAAAACTAGTGATGCAGCCACAAAAAGTGAATCATGAACAAGCTTTTGCCATTTATATCATAAATATGACAGTGCGGTGCCTACAGACAGTGTTATTTCTGGTCTGCGTTCCTGGACACTGAGGTCAATGAAATTGCCACCAGCCGTAAAGCATGGACATGGGACATGCTCGTGTGCACTGAATCTTCTGGCTAGAGAACGAATTGCCGTTGCAGGGTGACAAAATCAGGGCATCCAGGGCCTCTTGGTAGAAACCTGATTCTTGGTAGAAACTGTATTTTAGGTTGTTCCTTGCACTTGATTTCCTATAAACCGCTAAGATTTTGTCTATTTGCTTTTTTAATCACTACTGAATAAAGCTTAGCCTGGATTTCTCTACTTCTCTCCATGTGCATGCACAATAGTTCTCGGAGTCAACTTCACCCCTTTTATCATTCTCAGAAGCAAGCACAGCCCTCCCATGTTTGAATCCTGTTTTAAATCGTGTACCACTGTGTAGTATATGAAGAAGCCACTGGTTATAGGACCGATAAACAATGAAAAAAATTACAAAATCTTTGAGTTTCCAATCTGGCTTTCCCAAATGTTCACATAGCCCTTTCCCTCATCACTTTCCTAAAGTCTCTCCAATACCCATACTGACTCTACAAACTCCTGAGGATTATATATATTATATAGTGATATACATATACACACACATACATAGTCTCTTTTTTTCCGTCATTTGTTTCATATTTCTCATTCTAAACTTCTTAGAACTCTTTATAGAAAGAAAGAGTTGGTGTGTAGCATGTTTTATGCACATCAAGAAAGGAATGAAATTATTCTTTCATTCTTGTCCCCTTCTGCAAGTACTATATTATTTGAATGATGTTATTAGTTCCTTTGCCTCCACTTACTAGCGAGAGACGGTGGAGCTGTAAGGAGAGCCTCCGCCCCTGCCTGTCTGCAAGGCCACAGTTTTAGTCAACCCTGTTCCATCAATTGTAACTCCTGTCTAAAGGCTCTTCCATGGCTCCAAAGTTCCTGGTTTTGGGTGATATCCTGCTTCCTCTAGACTGAAAATAGTGAACAGCTGCAGAATATGCCACCCTAAAATACACCGCTTTGGCATAAGGATTATTTTGAGATAAAGGTACTCTTTAAAAAAAAAAAAAAAAGGCCACGAAGAGCGCTCTGACTGTTCCCTTTTTCTTCCTGAAAGCAGGAGATTAAAAACTCCATATGGAAGATGTCCTCCATATACCAAAAGAAATGTAAAATTCTTATTATAAAGGCTGGGAAATTGGGACTGAGAAAATTGTATACAAATAGACCTTATTAAAATAATTCTTATTTTCCTTTAGCCTCCCCACGTAATTTAATTACTTTTATGTAATTGCCTCTTTTTGTTCAACCTAATATAAAAACACTTTTGCCGTTCTTTGGGCATTCGTTTCCTCATGAAGGCTCTCACTGAAATCACCTTTTATATAATGAATAAAGGGCTACAAGGTGGGAACCATGGTAGGGACCTGAACTCTGCGAAGGTATATGTATAATTTAAAAAAAAATAACCAGCCATTGTTCCCTAGCTTGCTTTTCTATAATTGCTTACTACTCAGGAAGTCACATAACTGATTTCTTTTTTTTTTTTATTTCAGTATATTACAGGGGTACAAATGTTTAGATTACACATGTTGCCTTTGCCCCACCTGAGTCAGAACTTCAAGCATATTCATCCCCCAGGCAGTGGCTCCAGCTCTATCCAGGATAATACAAGAGGTGCTAGATCACCATTGCTTTTTGTGGCTGAGTAGATCGTGGTATACTTATACCACATAACTGATTTCATAAGATCTGTAGCTTTCTTAATTGCTCCCATAGATAATACCACTTTTGTGAAATCTGAGGCTTGCCTTGAGATATCTTCCAGTCCTTGCATTCCAGTGGACCAACTAACCCAACCAGACCCGTGATTTTACCACCAACCCAACCAATCAGCAATACCAATTCCCTAGACCACTGCCCATCAAAACATCCTTAAATATCTAGCCTCTAAATTCTCAGGGAGGTAGATTTAAGAAATATCTCTCATCTCCTCCCTTTGCACCCTGCAACACTAAACTCCTTCTCTACTGTAACATCTGCCCACCTCAGTGATCAGTGCTCTTCAGTGCAGTGGGCAATATAACCTGGTCAGGCGATAACACCATGTCATATAAAACTTACATTAAATAAATGTGTATGCTTTTTTTTCTATTAATTTGTCTTATATCAGTTTAATTTTGAAGCCCAATTGGGAAATAAAATTCATAAGACAGTAGAGGAAAAATTTTGACTCCTCTACAATAGTAAGGGCTTCACAGTGTTGCTACTTCCCACATGCCTCCTCATTCCCTTTTATTCCTTTAATCCTGTCAAACCCTTGTAAACGGTTATTGCCTTAAATTATCTTCAGTCACATTATTTTAAATGCACCATCTGTTTCCTGATAGAACCCACAATAATATATCTGCAATGATCCTCCCTTTGTCTACCTTGGCCTTGGTCCCCTTCATAAAATTAATTCCCTTTTTGTTCAATCCTAGCCTAGTCATAACCTTCTTAGAAAAGTTTAATCTCACCTTTCAGACTAAGCAGCTTCACTATTAATGCTCTCATAAAATGTTCTAACTTTTCTTAGAGAGTTAAACTATTATTTTTATTCATATAATGCTATAGTTTGAAAGCATCCCCATAGGGACCAAGACTCTTGGCCTACTAAAGGTTTGCTGAAAAATCACTGACATGAGGCAGATTAATTAATAGGAGAAAAGGGCATACAAACTTATTTAATGTGTATACATGGGAGCCTTCAGAAGGAAGACTCAATTCCCCGTGAGGTACAGAAGTTTATAAGGGAACAGGGATGTAAATTGTGGCAAATTAGGCTTTAGCAGCAAGACAGATTATGGAAGAAGAGAGGAATACTTGGCTAGCAAAGGGGCCCTGTTATGTAAATGAAAACTTACAGGCAGTAGGGATCAGAGAGAATAGATGGCAAATGTTTCTTTTCATACCATTAAAAGTTTCAGAAGCTCAGTTAATCTTTCCTGTATTGGATAAGAAAATACCTGGATGTACTAATGGAAATACTCTGCAGATGCAAATCTCCTCCCACACCTTTGCAGTGATACTTCTGTCTGCTGGGCTTGTAGCAGCTATCTCAAAATATGTCAAACAAATATATTTTGGGGGAAAATATTCTGATTTCCTTTACCCCCAAGGGCTCTGTCCTCATGAATGGATGCTTGTGTTTACTGAGGAGGTGGTTTATTTATCTCAAGAATGGGTTTGTTATAAACTCAAGATCAGTCCCCTGTCTTGCTCCTCACATGGACTTTCTTTTTCTTCCACCTTCTGCCATGGGGTGATGCAGAGAGAAAGCCTTCACCAGATGTCACCCCTCAGTCTTGGACTTCTAGATAGGTTTAGTCTCGCTCTGTGTTCTCAGTTATTGGTGTGCTCATGGCCGAAAAATGACAAGACATACCAAAGTAAAGCAAACATGAGATGAAATTTATTGAATGGGAGAAAGGTATGATAACAGGGCAAGAGCAAAATACAAGCTTACAGAACAAGATACACACTCCACAGATGACGCTCGGACCCCTTGTTGCAGCAGTAAAGAAGACTTTGGTTATGTTCTGTGACTTGCTTTACAGTGCCCGGATTGAGACCTCCCTGTGGCTCAGACGTCACCATGGAACCATATTGATTGGACAGTTGGGAATTGCATGACCTGAGTCTTAACTATGCATGTGGGTTGTTCTAGATCAATTTCCAGAGTCTATGGTACCTATGCGGCTTGGTCTGTGGGCTGGAGAGTCCTCTACATTCTTTTGCAGCTGGTGTGCCATGTTCTGATTGGCAGATTCATAGGGTATTCCTCTTCCCCCAGATACGGCAGTTGCTCGGGAGAGGATTAGGGTGGGGCAGGATCAAGATGGGGGCCTGAGGCCCATCCTTGTACTTCTTCCCAGGTAGGGCAATTGCACTAAGGCAACAGCACCCCCTTTCGTCCCTAGGAGACCTGTAATCCCTTGCCATCTACCTACCATTCTCACATCCAGAACTGCAAGAAATAAATCTCTGTTCTTTATAAATTATGCAGTTTTAGTTATTCTGTTATAGCACCAGAAAACTGAATAAGACACGTAATTATTTTCTTGTCTACCTGATTTTACTCCTTTCTAGGGGTAGGTCCAGATCTCCCTTGCTCAACGTTATTTTCTCAGTGTCCAGCCTCACCTTCTGTCATATTGTGGGCACTCAATAAAGAAGTTGAAAAAAATTAGATAAGTAAATCAGTTCCTATTCTGATTCAAGTTAATACCTACTGTTTTCTCTCATATCAGTAAATACCTAGGCAGTATTTTCTTTTTTCATGAATTAGCAAAGTTGGGTCACTTGCTGTTGAAGGAGCTCAGGAAAGTTCACCCCAAAATACGACTCCTTGGTATAAAGAATATTTTGAATTAAAGACCATTAAAGATCGAAAAGCATTGGAAGAGGCCTTTCCCTCTATCTGCATAAACCAGACTGATGGATCAAAGATCGAAGGAGTAATTGATTTCCCTTCCTCTCCCAGTTATCTCAATATATTGCAGAAAAGAAGATCGAGAATGCAACCAGACCTGGCCCAAATCATTTAAATATAATACCTGTCTCTCAGGTTAATTTAATTTGCAAAGAGAATCATTTACAAGTCAATCTGTTTCGTCCATCCATTTATCCTCCCTAGCAACCACTTATTGCCCCTAAACAGAAATACCTGTACTCCTCATCTCTCCCTCCCCTCCAAAAGGACAAGTATAAAAATATCTGAACTTCACTGGGATATTAGGTAATCATTCTGTGATTCTCCCTGTGTGCACAGTAAATAAACCTTTCTGTTATTAATCTGCCTTCATTGTGAGTTGATGTTTCAGGGAACTTAATGGGGGGGAAAGGGAAGTTTTTCCCACACATACCCCTACACTGACTTTTCACTGATTACATTTCAGTAAAAAGATGTTTCTCAAAATAAATTTTAAAAGTCCTTTTGAAAAAAAAAATAGTTCGTACAGATTAGCAAAGAAATTTTTAGAAAGGTAACTGTACTCATTTGAGTGTGGTAGTTTTGCTTATCAAAATATTTCTTTGTCAGTGTAGGCATTGTTATTTAAAATGGCTAAGGGCAAGTCTAGGCAAGTCTCAAGAAGTTTCTGCCACATGAAACTAATCTGGTTTCCAGATCACTTGACCTTTCCAGATCTTTGTAAAGGTCAGCATACAATTCCCCTGCAGCTGAAGCTTAGCTCAGCTCTACCTAAAGTCTTATCTCTAATTTTGAATTTAGCCAGAAGCCTTCCTTCCTTTTGCTTTCATTATTTTCCCCCTGGTTATTAGTTTAGTGAATCTATTAGATACTCTCAATGTTCTCGCTGTGTTTTTAATTTAATTTCTAAGTAATTGTAATGTAATTCTACCTGCTTAATACAAAGAGATTTATACCTCGTTCTGTCCTCCACACCCAGTTTTTTATTTACTCTGAGTGCAACTGACTGTAATAAAAATGTAATTGCACTTCAGAAATTCACTTTATCATGTTTAGTTAGTGGATCAGCCTCTGGTGACAAGAATCTGTTTTTGACTTGGCCATTCGCTCTAATAAAATTTTAAAACACAGTGGATTCCCGAATAGGTATTTTTATTCATAAAAAATATAGGAAATTCTTAATGAGAGAAGTAGTTAGGAATGTTGACAAATTGTTATGTAATAGTATATTATTTATTAGTAGCCAAAATCACAGCCTTTATTTGTATTTTATTCCCCTTTCTGTTTCCAAAACACCATTCGTAAATCAATTTGTCACCAAAGTTAGTGTAGTGATGGTACAACCTTTTCAATAGTTAGACATTAACATTAAAATTATATATGTTATATAGGAATATAACTATAATTTCTGATGCCTGGTTTTATCTTTTCTCAGATGAAATATTGACTAGACAACAAATCTTTAAAAATTAACTCATGTACTATCAGCAGCCATAGTTACCTCTGAGCAATCTCCGTATCCTGGAATTTACATTCACATTCCCTTAATAGAAATAACAATATGTAGAGTTCATTACACACAGTTTATATTCTATGAATTGAGACAGATGCCTTATATATACACACTGTTTTTCAAAACACCAAGAGCGTACCTTTACTTTATAGAGAAAGGCATAGAACTCAGAAAACTGAACAATTTGCCCAAGATACACAGCCAATATTAAAATACAGGTCTTCTTCAATCCACAGCCTCTTTCTCATGTTACCTCAGAATAGTCTGAGAGATAGAACAAGAAGACGACTAGACGGTTTGATGGCTAAACAGATTCTGAAGTTTCCAGAGGCCTGTGCTTCAGTCGTATCTCTATCAATATCTCCTAATATATACTTGAGTATATTAGTTCCCCAAGTCTCAGAATTTTCTGTTATGAAGTGAAATCACAATATGAAATCTTTTTAAATAGATTATGATGAAAATAAAGTGCAAAAATAAAACAACTTGGTACATAGTAAGTTAACAATATGTTAGTTTTCATTATTATTATTATTATTTTATACTCTTTTCTCCAAGCTATGTCCTTGCATAATTTAAAACAGCTGCTGACCAGATGTCAGAAGTTTCCATCATCAGATGTCCTGGTTTCAGACAAAATGGAATAAGCATATGTTAGCCTATCTCTCTTGATGATTATAACTGAAAACTCTGAAAAAAAAATACATAAAACAACTACCTGAGGACTCTAAAAACTAAACAAAAACAGATAAATTTTGGAGGGAGTCAAAATGTGAAGAAGCAACCTACACAGAAGTGAATTTTCCATTTTTTTCTCTTTTTTCTTGTAACATTTGCCCCAAGAGTGGGCCCAGTTATGGAATGAGTAGTAACAGTGGTACTAAAGAACAAAAACTCTGAGAAACCTTGTTATTCTGGCCAAAGATCAGGGAACAGGGCCTCATCTATGCAAAGAGTGTGTGTTTGTTGGGGGGGGAGATTCCCAGATTTTTGTTGCCTTTTTATTCTCTTTTTCTTATGGCTTTACTGCAAAAGAAGGCACTGATCACAGAACTCATAGCAACAGTAGGATGAACACTTAAAACTTCAATAGAAATCCCATCTTTCAGGTCAGAGAAATTGTGAAGAGTGATTGTTGAGAGCTTGACAGTGAGGGGAAAATTCCAGAAAGACAATACCTGTGAAAAGGTACAACTATGGATCACGTGGATCTTGACAAAAGTTCTGGGCCCAATCCTGATCTGAGCATGTGTGGGAAAGACCAAAAATATCAAAACAAAGCCTTTGAGAACCGAACTAAGATGAACACCATCTTTCACCATTGCCAAAAAGGTTTAGAGAAAACTGTGGTCTGAACTGTTTTGGTTACCATCTAAAACAAAACAAAAGCAATTCAGAAAATGAGCGTTCTTCAAAGGATCCTAAACAGCATAGTCTTCCAAAGGTCCACGATAAATACAAAACTACTCATCATATAAGAAAAAAAAAAAAAAAAAAAAAAAAAAAAAAAAAAAAAAAAAAAGAAGAAGACCAATTCTTAAGAGAAAACATAATTAACAGATGCCATCTCCAGATGACAGAGAGGTTGGAATTATCAGGTAAAGACTTTACAGCAGTGATTATAACTATGTTTGATGGTTAAAGGTTAAAAGGAAAAGGAAAAAAAAAAAAAGAAAGAAATTGAGAGACAAAGTTCTTAGCAGAAACATAAAGCCTATAGCAAGTAATCAAATAGAAATTCTAAAACTGAAAAGCACAACATCTGAACAAACAGCTAACTGGCTGAGCTCATTAACAGAGCGAAGACAAAAGGAAAAGAGTCAGTGAACTTGAAGAAAGATCAACTGAGTTTATACATTCTGAAGAACAGAGAGAAATGGGACAGTATGGAAAGGTCTAAGATTTATGTCATTTGAGTCCAAAAAGGAGAATAGAAAGAGATTGTTTCAGAAAAAAATACTGGGAAAATTGGCTAAAAATGTCTTAAAGTCGATGGAGGAAATACATTTATAGAATCAAAAATGTCAGCACAAATCTCAAACAGACTCAGATCAAAGAAAACTCTACCCAGATATATCACAATCAAACTGCTAAAAAACAAAGAAATGTGTGTGTGTGTGTGTGTGTGTGTGTGTATGTGTGTGTAGCTACTAGAGAAAAATACTACATAATATGAAGAGGCATAGAGATTTGAATGACTGAAAATTTTGCGTCAAATACCATGAGGACCAGAAGACAATGAAACAATGTATTTAAAATTCTGGAAAAAAAATTTCTACCTTGAATTCTATATCTAGTGAAAATATTCTTTAAGAATGAAGGCTAAATATATACATTATCAGATGATGGAAAACTAAGGAAGTTATTCATAAGCACTTGTTCTAACAGCAGTCCCAACCTTTTTGGCACCAGGGACCAGTTTCATGAAAGATGATTTTTCCACAAGGAGGGGGTGAGGAGGCAGGCAGGCAGAGCTCACACAGTGATGCGAGCCATGGGGAGCAGCCATAAATATAGTTGAAGCTTCTCTCTTTTGCCTGCTTTTCACCTCCTGCTGTGTACCCCTCCTTTGTAAGTTTCATGGAAGACAATTTTTTCACAGACAGAGATTGGCAGGGGGTACCAGTGCACCGCCCAGGTGTTGGGGACTGCAGTTCTAAGAGGTATGCTAAAGGAATATCTTCAGGCTAAAAAGAAATTATATCACAGGGACACTTGGCACTCCAGGAATAAGGAACTATCAACAGAAAGTGTAAATCTCTGGCTACATATAAAGCGTTATATTTTTTCTTAAGTTTTAGAAAATAGGTATGACAGTCATATCAACTATAAATATTAATTATACATTAAATGTAGACCAGAAGTCACCAACCTGTTTCTGCAAGCAGTCTGATAATACATATTTTAGGTTTTGTAGGCCATATGGTCTCAGTTTCAAATACAGTTCTGCCATTGTAGTGAATAAGTAGCAAAAGCAATATACTAAATATAAGCAAATGGATGCAATCAAGTTTGCCCTGAACAGTCTGAATTTGGGCCATAGGTTGTAGTTCTAAAGCCCTAGGTCTAAATACAACAAAAAGGCATATATATTGGCTTATTGGATAACAACCCAAGGCTCAATTTTGCTCTCTACAAAAGACCTACAATCACTATAAAGAAATAGATAGATTAAATGATGACTAATTGCATATAACAACCAGAAGAAAGCAGGAGTAGCTATATTAATATCAGACAATGTGGACTTTAAAAAATGAATACTTTTAGAGAAAAAGAGATCTAATAATGAGTCAGCTTACAAAATAGAAATAACAGATGAAATATATATACATCTAAGAACAGATTTTCAAAATACGTGAAGCAAAAGCTGATAGAACTGAAAGGGGAAATAGGTTAATTTATAGTCATATTATGAGACTTCAATATCATCCTCCGTGTAATAAATAGAAAAAGTAGACAAAATCAGTAATGCTAGAGAAGAACTGAAAACCCTCAAAAACTTGACTTAATTGATATTATATAATATTTATAATATTCTACCCAACAACATAAGAATACACATGTGTATAAATTATCTTAGCTTTCACTTTAAAAGCTTTAAAAGAAGAGCAAATTAAACCTAACAGGCTTGAGGCAGGAGGATCACTTGAGCCAGGAGTTAAAGGCCAGTCTGGATAATATAACAAGACCCTGTCTCTAAAAAATAAAAAACCTAAAGGAAGGAGAGGAAGGGAATAATATCAACAATGGAATGACATCAATAAAATTGAAGATGGAAAAATAATTGGCTAGGCTCAATAGCTCATGCCTAGCACTTTGAGAGGCTGAAGCAGGAGGAAAGATTGAGGCTGGGAGTTCAAGACCTGCCTGAGCAAGAAACACTGTCTCTACAAAAAATAGAAAAATTAGCCCAGAGTGGTGGCGCATGCCTGTAGTCCCAGCTACTCAGGAGGCTGAGGCAGGAAGATCACTTGAGCCCGGGAGTTTGAGGTTTCAGTGAGCTATGATAATGACACTGCACTCTAGCCCTAGTGATAGAGTAAGACCTTGTCTCAAAAAAGAAAAGAAAAGAAAAGAAAAGAAAAGAAAAGAAAAGAAAAGAAAAAGAAAGAAAGAAAGAAAAGAGAAAAAAATAACCAACTGCTGTTTCTTTAAAGAAATTTTAAAAAATAGCAAACCTTTAGTTCAACTGATCAATCAAAAAAGGAACGAGGACATACATTGTAAATATAGAAATGAAAGAAGGAATATAACTACAGATATATAATAAAATCCACAGAAAGGAAAATAAGAAATATTACAAAGAACTTTTGCTTATAAATTTGAAAACTTAAATGAACTAGATGAATTCCTTGAATAACACAAACTCCAAAAGCTCACCATTAAAAGAAAAATCTCAACATTTCTAAATCCATTTAAAAAGTGGAATTTATAGTGAAAAGCCTTCAAACAATAATGATAACAAAAGTAAACAAATTCCAGTTGTAGCTATCCATTGGTGTATTCTACCAAACACTAAAGGAAGAAAAATTCTACAAAAACACTTCCAGAGAGAAGAGTACAACACATCCGCACTTCATTTTATGAGGTCCTATTACTGAGATTTCAAACTAGACAAATATATTACAAAAAATAAAACTACAGACCAATTTTCATCATAAATTTAGATGCAAAATGCCTCAAAATATTAGCTTGCTAAAATAGGGTTAATTACCTTTGCCATAGCACGATCACTGACTTTTCTATGATGTTGCTCCCAACAATTTTTAGACATATTGTAAGTGGTTATCAATTAAAATAATCATAATTAGTTGTTTCTTATTTGTTTGCTTTTTGAGCACAATACCATGGTCAGTGAAGTGTGTTGTAATAACCTCCTACAATATAGATGCTCAGAAAAATAAAAAATAGTTATATTTTTCTAATCTGTGAATTAAACATATTTTTAAATAAATATGTTTTATTCATCTATACCATTAAAATTTGCAACTGGATCAAATAATGTAAGAAAGCTAAATAGCAAATGATGTAAGTTGAAATATCAATCAGGCAAAGTTTCATTTTTGCTCTCCATTATTACAATTGTTATAATTCCATAAATTTTATTATATTTGAAGTGAAATCAAACTGTGAAGAAAAACCCAGGATTAATTCTTTGTAAGTGCTAATTTCTCACACAACATCTTCCCCTGGTATGTGTGGGTAGGACTTTTAACAGTTTCCATAATCTCAAGAATTGGTTTTAGTTCAGATATTCAGAAAGATACCATTAGAAATATTCTGTTGACGGTTTTGTAGTTAATTTACAAAATGATACTAATCAAATTTATTTATTAACTTTGAGATTCACCAAATTAACATAGTTCATGATCATTTGTGGTTTCTCTTGATTTGCTTATTTCACAGCAATCAAGTACAGTGTATGGGGGAATATGGGAGTATGCAATTATGAATGACCCATTGTTTGAAAGCCATAAAAAATTATCATCATCATCAAATGGGCTTGTTTTCTATTACTATTATGTGACAGGCTTAAGTCTCAGCACTTTAGAAATTTTAACTCACTAGATCCATACAAAAAGGAGGTAGGTGCTGTTATTTTTCCTAGTTTACAGAAGATAAAACAGAGGCCCAGAGAAGTTAATTTAATTGCCCAGGGTAACACAGTAGTACTTGGTGCAGCCAAGATTCAGACCTAAGTATTCGGAATCCAGAGGTCATCTTCCTCTTGTCCAGAAAATCTAGTGAAGTTAAAATTAATTTTCTCTGCCACAAACATCCACGTGATTTCAAACAAGTGACCAAATCCTTGGCCAAATTTTATTTTCTGTAAAATGTGAGGTCGAATGACACCAGAATGATAGTGTTTACAGCAATTTTTTTACATCCATATGATTCTGTTTACTTTGGATTGAAAGCTTCTTTTGAGGAGGTCTTGCTATACAACCTTTTCCCATTTCATCTGCAATCGAGTTGTTAATACTTAATACAAGTTAATAAATACTTCTTTTCTCAAAACCAGGATTATACACTGGAAACCTGGATAATCTTCACCTGTACAATGATGAAATTATGTAATTGATAGAATTAGAAAATTAATCTGAACCCACCTCAACAGTATTTTCTCCACCATCCTGTCAACTATGTTTGGAGAAATCCTTATTATATTTTACAATATATATGCATGTATACATTGAAAACTCACATGCATACAAACATAAATGCAGAAAGGTATATTAAAGAGCATAGAAAATTAAATTAGTTTATGGGAAGATATCTGTAGTTAAGACACCAATATAGATAGAAACATTTATTTTCGGGGTCATGCTGGCTTGAAATTCTTCTCAATGATAGCATCAAAAACCAAAAGAAAGTGGCACTAATAGAACTGGAGTTGGAACATATGACTCAAAAGTGCTACTTAATGTAAAGAGTATAGTTTATTAGTCACTTGAGTTGTGTCAAATGTGTAAGAATAAATAAATGAAACCAATGTCAGCCTTGTACAAATTAGAAAAAGGTAGCCCCTTTAGATAAGTAACTTTGGGCCATCATGTATGGATTGACAAGCAGAAGTTGGTTGGCATTTTTCTCCCTTGTATCCCCTTGGCCAGGCATTTTTGTGAAAAGCAAACAGTGCACAAGCATGTGTGACAGCCCTATTCAAGCATAAAGAGGAGTCCGTTACCTTGTCCCCAATATCATCAAGAGTTTTTTTAACAAAATTATTTCAAAGGTAAAAAGAGTAGAAACAAATGGCTATTCGTCTGTGACTTCAATCGATGGTGAGCAATTTCTAGGACGCACGGATGGCATGGCAAAGGTCTGTTAGGTCTTGTCAATCAATTTCCTGAAGGAATCTAAAGTCAAGCAGGACCAGGACATGAATCATTTGTCGTGATTTGAAAAGAATTATAGAATTTTAGAAAATAAAAACCTCTCAGAGATGATTTTATGCCCTCTTTTGTTACACAAAAGAAGGAAATCGAATCTAAATATTTTTAAAGACCTTCCTAAGATCAATGGTGCTACAAGGCCTTACAGATAATTGACCCAAGTCTCACCCTATTGTGGAGAATGCACGGAAGATATAAACTATAGACACATAAGTAAGTTTATTTAGCATCTCAAATTATTCCCCATCTATGGCAGTGAAAGTTTTTTATCATTTATTTGTCTTTTGTTTATTTATTTATTTTTGTCAAATAAGGGATAATACAAATGGGTGATACAGGGATAATACAAACTGGTGACTGCCAGTTTTATTTATTGATTTATTTATTCAATAAATTTTTAGTAAGTGTTTGCCAGTCTATTCACCTCGCTTTTAATGATATAGATATCACTTTAGGGCACAGGCATCACTGCCTATCAGCTGGTCTTGTAGATTATACAATATAAATCTTATGCAAACGCAATTGAGTCTTTCAATTGAGTATAATTCAATGGGTTAACCCATAGCCTTACTCATCCTATGTTCACATCCTTTTTTGTCTTTCCCCATTATATACCATAGCAATCTAGTACACCCCATCTCTCCCTTATTTCTCATATGTTACACTTTTCATTCTCTGTTTCTCCATCAGAATCATAATTGACAACAATTTTTCTATGACTAGACCCTGGGAATTCTCTAAGTCCTCATTCTACAACACCATGCCATCCCCTGAGCTAGCTCAGTGCTACTACAACAAGCAGAATCTAACGCATACTTGGAGAAAGACTATAATACGTGGAAAAAGGTACCCCATCCAAGATGTTCTTCTTCATTTGGACTTGACCAAGAAATCCTTTTCTCCCACAATATTTTTACCTCCTTTTCTACTTTTCAGTTCCAAAAAATAAAATGATTATTTTTGAGCTGTGGGTGGAAAATCTAAACTTTAGCATGTAGTCTCATGACAGATTGTAACAATGTTATTTACTACCGAGAACCAAGGCTTTGTAATTATCCTTTCCAAGAGTTTGATTATTTCTATGGAACTATAGTGAGGAAAAATTTGAGATTCGGTTTGGCAATAAGCAAGGGCGATAGAGAGATCAGAAGCCTTAGCGTTATCACACTCCAATTCTTAGTCCAATGTTAATCACTGAATGAGTTACACGTTGACCTGTTCTTTTTAACACCGCCAAGAAGCTTTGCTGATTAAGTGCTAGACTGACACTCCTATAAACAAAAAGGCTTTCCGATCCTCTTGCCTTTAGTATCTTCAAATGCCTGTCTGTACTACAAGATGATTAATAGCAACAAGTACATAGTATGCCACCTTTAGAGGATCTGCCATGTCCAATAAATTTATTCATAAAACAGATTCATTGCTCAACCATATTATTTACAAATATTATTAGAAATTATGAATTTAAGGAAAGACTAGTGAAATCAAATAGAATTTGTTTTCTAAAGCATATAGAAATAAGTCATTTCAGAAGATTCACAGCCAGATGAATCAATAACATTGCTCAAGAAATTTGAATCATCCTGTGCCTTCACAGTGGTGGATAATGTCAATGGATAATGTCGGAGTTAGTGAAGAACTTATATAAATGTTTGCAATCGTAAGTCAAGTTTCATACTTAAGTCATCCTAAATGTAGCCAGAGATCCCTTCATCTGGTCCTGATATAGCTTATCACTCCTGTAGATAGATAGATTATAATAATATAATATATTATATATATAAATTTCTAATCATTCATATATATATATAAATTTAGAAGGTACGGAACACAAATGTAAAACATTCTTCATCCTATCACCTTCAAGGATTCTAGCTGGTACAGTCTGAGGAATTCCTAAATATAATGCAACTAACTATATTCAGGCAACTCTCCAGAAGAATCCATTCACCTTGTCAAAAATCATTTATTCTGTATTTTCTAACATTTTGATAGAAAGTCCTGACTCTGCTCTAGATGACATGGTAGGCTGTGAGATAATGATGCTGTTATCAGAAACAAATTAAACACTTACCTCTAGGGAATTGGTGGCTGTGCCCATTGTTTGGCATTATATTTACCTTATACTCCAATCAGATTTTTCACCCTTCATTCTTAATGATGAATGATTTGCTCATCTATACCCATGCCTTACATATTTTCTAATATTCTTGTCTTTGTTCACTCTTCCTCTGGGCTAAAAGAAGTTACTTGTAATCTCCATGAATAAATGCTGCTTTTTATTGTCTTCAGATGTAGCCTTCTCCAATTCTCACCAAGTAGACATTATTTTCCTTGTCCTTCAACATGTTATGAGACCTTTGTGCATCTCACTGAACCTTTATTGTGCTCAATCTTGATTTACAGTATATTATGCATTCTATGTATTTTTTTTCTTGATGGCATTATGTGTCCATCATTGTATCCTACCACTTTATAGCCACCAGGCTTAATATGTCCTAAATATGTACGTGGAATATAAAACATATATTTGCAGTTATCATTTCATTCATTCATGGACAAATATGATAAATATGATGTCTTTGTATTTTAGTGTTTGACAACCCCTGGGACTGACTTTCATATAATATTCTAATTTTTGTCCATACAAGATGGAACTTTGTGAACTTCAAAGAGAAAGAGATAAAGTTTCTTCACGCTTATTTCTTATCAAATACAATCTCTAAGCAATATACGTAGATTACTGTACTGTTCACATTCTTAATGATATCTTACTCAACTCAGGCTGCTGTAAGAAAAATACCATAACCTAGGTGGCTTAAACAACATACATTTATTTCTGACAGTTCTGGGGACTGGAAAGTCCAAGATCAAATCATTAACATATCCTCTGTCTGGTGACAGAACTCTTCCTGGTTTGCGGAGGGCCTTTTCCTTGTATCTTTATAGGGCTGACAGAGACAGAAAGTCAGCTCTTGAGCATCTTTTCTTATGAGAGTTCCACTCTCATGATCTAATTACCTCCCAAAGGCCCTATTTCCAAATACCATCACACTGAGTATAGGATTTCAGCATACACATTTGGAAGCGGGCGGGGGGCAAACCTTCAGTCTGTAGCAGATGATAATCATCAACAGTCTGCTGAAGAGTCTTGGTCCACCCAGCTGGCTTTGTTTCCTCAGTGACTGGACATAGATTATGGAAGAGAAGCCCACTGTGTGCTTTAACTCTCCACAGGCTCACCAGGAAGCTCTTCCATCCAAGAAAGGTGGTGGCCCCCTCTTTTCTTTTATTATTCTTCCTGGAATTAAAAAAAAAAAAAACCACATGGATTTATAGAATAATTATTTTTCAACTACATTATGTCTTTTTCCAGAAACAACAGAAGAAATGATACATATGTATGAAGACACACAAATCAAAATAGAAAACACAGTTTTCATAAAGAAGAAAGACTTCAATCAAAGAAATTAATGTATGTTATTCACTAACCCTCAATGAAGTCATAAAAAGACACAATGAACTTGGTTAAATTACATAGTTACTAATTATTAGTATCTCAGTTTATGAGGACCTGTGGTTAAATGGCATTGCTAGGGCTTCTCAGAATCCCTTTGTGGATTTTCTGAGTGATCCTCAGAAATCTGTTTTAATCTATAAATCTCTAACACCAACCTGTTCAGTTGAGAATCTAATGGTTTTAGATCAATTTGTCTAACAAATAAATGTTTCTCAGAACATGATAGCCTCTACTTAACCCATTATCACCTGAGACATCTATTTAAAATGCAATTTTCTAGATCCTATCATAGGTACTGATGCACTATCTCTAGAGTCGAGATTTAGAATTCCATCTTTTTCACAAATGACCCCAGATTATTTGAGCTATTAAATTTGAGAAACATTACTCTCAGAGAAGTATAATTAAAAACTCACATTTTAATCCTCAATTTAATGGTCATTTCACCTAAATTTGATTAGCCTTTTTGAGTGATTTTCTACATTTGAGTGTATTAATATTTCTATAACCTTTTTGATATTATAAGCATTTTAGATTTATTTTAGAGTGCATTTTTTTAAAAAAAGTAATACTTCTTTCAAAGTATTTCTATCAAATGATGTCTTCTAAGTATATTAATTTAATCAAATTTATAAAATTTCTTACAGACTTAAGCAACTTCCTATTGTATCACTATTACTCTTGTTCCTACCTGTAAGAATCCTTTTATCTGGCTATTAATCAAATTAGTACATGCCATAGCTTTGTTCCTTTTCAGTGACGAAATGGTATTTTGACAGTCAGAAAAAAAGGTGAATTGAATTGATCAGAATTCTATTTAAACGATCCAGCATTTAGCTTTTCAAAACTTATAATTGATTAGGCAATAATGGATTTTGTGAATTCAAGATTATTTAAATCACACCATCATCAGCTGTTGTGAGGACAGAATGTTATCAATCACAAACATTATCGTTTTGTGTCCCATTCACAAATACTCTCCAGATTTTCCTCAGGATTCTGCTATTTTTCCTGCAGTAGAGGATGCTGCCGCCTTCTCTGATTGCTCTGTTCACACCTCCTTCCACATTTCCCCTTGCTCTCTGTGACTGTCACAGGGAGCATCACAATTGTATGCAGCTGACATCGTTAGACCAGAGGCCAGGGCAACAGTACCACCTTCCATGTGAAACTGTCATCTCTATAACATGACAAACTGGCTAAAAGTTCATAGAGTGTTCACTCAAAGTAGATTAAAAAATAAGAAAAGAAAAAGACAACTGCAAAAATGCAACCCATTCTATCATTCACAAAATGCTGCATATATATAAAAATTATTAAAATCGCAATAATGATGATGATAAAGATAATAACAATGAGTAGGAGTCAAAGCTTGTCTCCTTGATGAACTGGCTACAAAATGATAAAAAAAAGAAGCAAAATCAATCAAATGATGATTAAATTATAAGGGAATCAGTCAAGAGGTAAAATGATCATTTGAAGAATTATGTAAGATCCTAGGTGGTACAGACAGAGAAAGCCGTTAAACCAGACAATAATATTGGCTTTGACTTCTTCACCTTGTTCACAGTCATGGCTTAGGTTAAGAGAGCTTGTAATTATTAATAGCGCCTTACATTTATATAGTGCTTTACAGCTTACAAAGCATTTTAATTTTTTTCTCACATTGAATTCTCATTTTACATATCATAAAAGATGAGATCTAGGGAGATTATATTTTTGGCCTAAGGTCACGTAGCTGGTGACAACACTAGGCCCAAAACTCAGGATGTCTAAATCCTAGCTCAGGATCTGTTACAGTACATCTCATAATCATATGGCTAATTCTTTTTATTCATCTCCACCCATTATGGCCAATTCCTCCCTGGACTCATATCCTGTAAGGACAGCTGCTTAGCAAGTACCCGCATAATTGTAAAGCTATTTGAACCCACTGCCTCTCTGTTATCCAGACAGACAGTCATCTGTCAAGGAATTCTGAATGCCGTTGAGAATTTTGACAGAGTCTTATTTCTGAGTAGAAAAATCTAAGTAAAACTGAGTATCTTGAATAATTTTCAGACTAGTAAATTCTTTGCATACAGTAGCTAGAAATGTGAAAAAAAATCTCTTTCCCATTTTTAACAGATTGCAGGTAGGTATAAATTTATATTGGAGTTCAGAGATTAACATATATTTATATATGCTAATTATTTATCTAATATAAAGTGTGTAGATAAATTCAGCTAAACACAAAGTATTAACTCATTAGACCCTATAAATAGCTTCTTATCCATTCCTCACACATCTCTCTTTAATGAGTTAATAAAATGGTAAATGGCATTATAGCAATTTCTTACTCATCAATGACAAAGAGGGGTAGGGCAATTTGTATACACCTGTCCCTAATTGTCATACTAAGTTCACAAGACAATTTTGATGTGAGCAAAACTCTTCCATTAATTGTTTTTTATGGAATATTTATTTTTGTATTAAAATATTCATGTTTTCTTATTGAAAAAAACCTTTTAAACTAATTATAGTTTTCAACGAACCAAATTTTTTTTGCATGCAATTCCAAGTCTCATGTGTCCTCTAGGGACACCAAACTATAATTTACTGACAGGTGGTTTTCTAAAGACACAAATGAGATTCAAATTAAGCATAGTAATGAGAGCGCTCTAAAGTTAGAGCAGGCACAGTACGCTGATGGCAGACACTGATGCTTTGTCCATACATATTATTAATATAATAAAAGCTGAGATAAGGTACAGAAACAGAAAGGCCTCATAAGGAAAGGATTATTGCCACTTTATGAGTTTTAATAGATGAATGCATATCGTGTAACATAAATCATTTTGTGAAAGAAATATCTTTAAAATTGACATTTAGTATGTGGCACTTTTTCAACTATTTAATGTGTATTGCATTAAGAGAATCAAGAAAGAAACAGTTATATGTAATTCATCTTTATGTAAAAGAAAAATCAAAGTGGTTTTGTCTGATAGTTTTATTACCTTTACAGTCTCACATAAAATGTTTACGAATGTCACAAGATTGGAGGCTGCTGATGATATGGGAGATAAAATATCATTATTAGACTTTAGAAGGAGTAACTCAAAAGTATATTAAAAATCTAGTTTTTCAGAGTCTTAAAAAGATCTCCAAACTTCCGAAAGACATTTTTTAAAAAAGAAATCACACTAGGACTTGTCTTTGTTTTTAAATGAGTAACTTCCAATAATGTTTATGACAGTAACTCTGATGTCTAGGATGATGAGCTATAAGGAGGCAAACTCAACATGACATCTCATGGCTAATCCAAAAAATATGTGAGAATGTGTGTTTAATGTCCTTAGTTGCTGCCTCTTGAGCCTTCCAACTTTGAAGGACCTACCCACTTCTTAGCAAAATAGATCTCTGGTTATTCATTTACTTATGGTTATATAAAAGCTTTTGTCTAAATAGTGCTTCCTGAACAGTAAGTGAAGATCTAGAGGTGTATGGATATGATGATTATTGATGTATACTGAAAATTCAAAAATTTTTATAGGAATAAAGACAGTTTAGTAAAGGTAAAACATGTAAAATATTTATATAAAAAAGAGAATACCATTATTTTATCAGGTATCAAACAGATGGAAAATGTAATGAAAAATTATATTAACAATAACTGCAGAAACATAGAATACCTAAAAACAAAATTTAAAAAGTAGTGTAAAGTTCTTCCACAGGAAATACTACAAAGTTTGACTTAAGACATAAAAGAAAACAACATGAAATGTAAGTCTGCAATAATATATTTCTAGAAGAGAAACTCACTACCGTTTAGATGTCTATTTGCAAAGAAATGAAAAACATTTTGGGAATGATAAGAAATTTCTTTCATTCAAGCTAGTGTGTTTATGTTGTACTATTTACTTATTTACCTGCTAAGGTCACTGGGGGGAGTTTGTGGATGTGGAATGACTCACTTTGACTTACAGGAAAGGGCCCTCCCATTGGAGATTAATGTCTTTGGAGGATCATTTCAGGGTAAAGAGATCAAACTCCTAGGCCAAAACACCAACACTCACTGCTGCAAGATAGACTGGCTATTGGGGAAATCGTATCCATTTTAAATTTCTTTATGAGTGCTCACTTTTGATAAAGAATGCTTCTCTTCAAAATTCTTGTCATAAAATTCTGCTCACTAGGAAAAATGGATAACTTTGCATATGATGACAATAAGCTCCAGGGAGGAGGAAATCATTACAACCTTGGTACCTTGCCATTGGTGGTTCAATATAATTAAAAGTCTTCATTTTGGGGGGATAGCTTTAATTGAGGTCTATAGACAAACGTTACCAAGGGCCTCTTATTATGAGGTGATGGACTCTGGTCTAGTGATCCAGATACAACAAGGTCTTGGGGATTTGTGGGAAGACTGTTAGCTTCAGTAATATTTCATATTGAAGTGGAAAGTTGCTATGGACCAATCCACCTGACATGGTGTTGTGCTCTTGGGAAAATGCATGAGCATTTATCTGCAAAGAAAAAGAGCTAAAACCCTGAAAAATTCCTCAGAAGGTTTATAATATTTTAAAGCCATCTTGGTACCAAACACCATATCTTATTGCCATCCGTGGAACTAACTCTATCAAACTCTTAAGATGCCACCAGTTCTATACTGAAACCTCCTTCTATGAAAGAAATTAATTGACATTTATTTTAAGGATATTTTTCAGAATATGATTTATTTATATAACCCAAAGCTTTTCATTGTTTCCTTGGGAGAAAATGTATCCCAGAATTGGTACAAATAATAGTTGTATTTCTCCTGGAAAATGAGTTAGCCTTCCTTTTGTGGGGCCTTGTAGATTTCCTCAATGACCAATCTTTCTTTTCACTTTGGCCCTTGGAAAACTTGTTGTTAAATTTGTAGACACCAAAGCAAGTGTTTAGAAAATTGTAATAGATATTTGTATTTTTCATTCTTCCTTTTCCTACTTCTAATATATGTTATCTGATGGGGTTTGATGCACCTTTTGAAGTTGTATTAAATCCCTTCTGTATTTCTGATTGAACTTTATAGACCAGACACTGGCATTGATCTCCATCTGACTCTTCCATAAAAATGATGCTAAATCAATAAAAAGACAACCTCTTAACCTTGTGGGCTATTCTCTTCTACTACTATTATTTTCATATTTAATATTTGAAAAGACAGAGATAAATGCATATATTCAGTTTGTCATGTTTACACTGAAGTCAGTACAAACTTTTAAAAATAATAAGCTCTAGTTTATTGATTGAGCTTTAATTATGATAAAGAAATTATCATATAGAATTGGAACTAGCAACTAATAGTAATTTTAACAACTGTGTGATTGTCTCCTAGGTGCCAAGTATTCGGCTATACAACTTAACATATATTGCCTCCAAACCCCTCATAGCAATGTTGTATACAGGTAGTAATATTGTTTTATTTATATGTGTTTAATTGCTACTAGTTATTTATAAAATTATTCTTGACATAAAAAATTACATTGACACTAATATATATGACAAAAGTCAAAGGTCATCCTTCACTTTCTCCAATTCTCCTTTTCTCCCTAGAAATGCTGCCACACTACAGAGTCATATTAATAAAACAACCTGATATTAACTGCAATGGTCCAGATGTACATGCTAATATTTATCTTGGTGCCATTCCAATAATCTCCACTGAAGTGCCCATCACCCCAAAAAGTAATCTTTTAAATTCAGATCAGTCGACTGAAACCAATGTTCCCATAATGAGTTAAGAATGTTCAAGTAGGATGATTTAATAAATTCTTATAAAGTGAAATCTTTAGCATTAACTGTACTTTCTTTGTTAGTTTTTATCTTTGACTCTGCTGATGCTATCTTCCTCTTTATTGTACAGAAGACTGACAGAAAATGTACACAACATTTCCTATGGACCAGGCAAAGAGCGAAAGCGTGAGAGAGAGCAAGAGAGAGTGAGAGAAAACAGAAATTACCTCTACCAAATGCTTATACATGATTAAATTTGCACGTTTGGATAGATGATTGCACATGAAAATTGGTGCTTGCCTGTCCTGGAGGCTGAGAACATAATTACCTATTTGGCACTCAGGGTTGTGTTTTTCACAACTCATACATTAGTAAATACATATTTTCCACTTCGCAAACTTATTTAAGGGTCTGTTTTAGCACCTGCATTTGAAATGATTGCTGCTTGTGTAGACTTTCATTTGCAATAACTTTTCTTTTAGTGCTTAAAATTACAAAGAATTATTTGAGTAATTTTCTTTCATAAAACTTTATAAAATGATAAGAAACCTCATCATTTCTTCACAATTAATGTGCATGAAAATTTATAAAGTACATAAATAATAAAGTACATGGTGGCACATAAGAATGAATCTGACTCTACTACACTAGAAGGAAGTATTTCAAAGAGATGGAGCGAATTCCATTACCTAATTTATTCAAAATCTTAGCCAAAACTCCAAATTCTCTGTCAATATGTTCAAGAAAGTTATGAGGATGGCTTTGTTATGATCACTCCATTTGAAATTGGAAAGAAAATGTTCTACAGCAACAATAAATATATAGGCTAAGTATTATGGCTTGAATTGTGTCCACCCAAAATTCTTACATTGAAGTCCTAACCCCTCCTAGCTCAGAAATTAACTATATTAGGAGAGAGGATATTTAAAAAGATAATTAAGGTAAAATGAAGTCATATGGGTAAGCCCAAATCCAATGCAACTGGTGTCCCTATAAAAAGAGGAAATTTGGACACAGACAGAAACAGAGGATGACCACGTGAAGACACAAGGAGAAAACGGCCATCTATAATCCAAACCTAGAGAAGAAACCACCCCTGGTGACATCTTACCTCCAGAACCATGAGGAAATTAATTTCTGTTGTTTAAGCCCCCCATTTCGTAGCATTTTGTTATGGCAACCTAATATAGTAGATATTAAAACTAATACTAAAAACTGATACAGTAGATATTAAAGAAAACAAGAACAGAGTTACCAGCAAAAAAAAAAAAAAAAACCTATAAAACTAAGACAAGGGACATTGACCAATAACTGGCTTTATGTTTAAAAATGCATGAGTTAATATATAAGAAGTAAAATGGTGGTAAATTTTAGGTATACACTACACAATTGATGTGGATTTGTTTATTTAATATATCTACAACTTTTATATCTGCAGAGATTTCCACCTTAAGAATTTATGGATGCACTAGCTTTGTAATTACTTATAAGATGCACAACATAATAAGGAACTTTCTGGATAATAAAAATTTTTCATATAAGTACAAGGTTAGAAGAGAGTTTGAGTCAACTTGGAGCTTTTTCTTTTGACTGAAACCAAATGGAATATGCTTTCCAATCCATCCATATGAAAGTGATTGTCTTTGTAATTTGTTGTGAGCATGATTGGCTGCCTTCGATAGTAAGCCTCCCTGATTTTCCTTCATTCTACACCACAAATTTGTGTCCAACCTTATCAAATTGGCAACATCTATGACACTTATTATCCTATTTTTTTAATATTCTGGTTAGTTCTCTGAGCTTGAAAACTAAAGTGAAGACAAAAGAAAATGAATATGTTGTCTTTTAAAAATACAGATTTCTCTACAGAGCCAATATGTAGGTAGCAGGCTAATCAATAAGTTCTGTAGTACATTATTCTAGTAAAATGGCCTTAGGAAATATGTATACTCTACAATCTATAATAAATTATTTGCAAAAATGTAAAATGTAGATGCTAATATATATCTTATGTTTGTGACGATTCCATTAGATAATGCTTGCCAAGTACTTACTGTGGTACTATCAACAACATTACTTGTTAGAATTAACGATTTGTAAATTTGTTTTCAGAATTCAATAAGGTGACAAGTGCCCACTCAGTATGCAGTAAGAACTCAACATATATTAGTTTATCTCTGTTTCTTAGTAAAAACAGGAAATCTGAGTTTGTGATTTGAGAGAGAGAGACAAGAGAGAGACAGTATGAGAGGGAGAGAGGTGGGGATAGGGACGTGTTTTTGGACCTTCATATAGATTTATAGATTCAAATTATATTTCTTACATAAGAGTAGCTACTTCACCTTTCTGTGTTTGCATTTTGGATTGATTTTTCCTTCTATTAAATTTTTTTGTATATTTTTGTGTCTTGCATTTAGCCAGAGTGGCTAACCATCACTGCC